>OY723393.1:192500-487500 GCA_963210295.1 Ophion ellenae
GTTTATCAGCATCCCAACTATAAAGTATGATCTGCTGATTGATAGACATGAGTTTCAGGTGTGCATTCTGTGTGGGGGATATTGTAGTGTTTGTGTGTATATATATATACATATATACATACGTATATATATATATATATATATATATATATATATATATATATATATATAATTTTTTTTTGCGTACTCGAGAAAAGTTTCGACTTCTGGCTATTCTAAAATAATCACAATCGAAAGCGCTTTTAACGACATCGCTGAAGGCGACGTACCGGATATAAAACGACGAAATCTGGTGTACAACATTGTACAAATATCGCTTACAACGACTATCGGCTATAACTCCGGTACCCTTTCATGCGTCGGTTAAAACCGGTTTTCATTGTATCTAAAAATGTTTACAGTATCGTAACTGTACAAGTGTGATCTGCTGATGCATAGGCATGAACGCGCTGCACTTTTTTCTCTCGCTCCGTTACAGTTCCAGAACTCTGTCATATATTCAAGAAGAGTTGTAGCCATTTTCAAATAATTAGAAAAAATGTTGACCTACTGATGCATAAGCATGAATTCTGGGTGATTTCTACGTGGCACATCATATTTTCAGTATTCTCTGCGATAAAAATGGTTAATAATTATTTTTAAATAGCTAGAAGCCATAACGCTTTTCGAATGCATAAAAAAAGAACATTATAATATCTCACACAGAACGTACCTACAACTCACGCTTATTCACCAGCAGATAATACTTATACAGTGGGTTGCTGATAAAAATTGTTAATCATTATTTGAAAACCGCTAGAAACCAGAACGGTTCTCGAATACATTGAATAACACTGGAACTAAATTGTACAGAACGGAAAGCACCTAGAACTCACGCGCCTATGCATCAGCAGCAGATGACACTTATATATTCGAGATGCTGATCAAAATCGTTAATAATTACGCTGCGGCTAGCCGTCCGGTTATCGGACGAATAAGCGTGTTATACGTCCGGATCGCGGCACACTGCATAACGACCCGACAAAACAAACCCAAACAAACACAAACGAAACAAAATTATGAAAAGATTTAATTCGGACGAATACGTATAAATTATTCGTCCAGATAGATTGTTTAACAATTTAAAACATTCTATCCAAACGATTATACATATGTTATTCGTCTGGATACTAGCTGACATGAATCGCAATAACATGTACGTCTACTAGAAATACGGCGTGATCTGAGCCGCTATCCGGACGAATAACTCCGGTCAGAACTCCTTTTAAATACACTAAAGAATTCTTGAACTATAAGATACCATACAGAAAGTATGTAGAAGTCACGCTTGTTTGGGTTTACGTCATGTTAGCAAATTATTTTTTCGATCGCCTTTTTTTGCGAAATCACTAGAGATTTATTGGTAAAAATTCACGTGCTACTTATTTAATTTTGATCTACTGAAAAATGATGTAGATACCATCTTGACCGACATGGGTGTGGTTTATCGCGTGGGATCTTTGCGCGCGAAAAGGCGCGCGCGAGAGTGCAGAAAACTCTCGCAGAAAAGTTCCTTCTCTCTCTCTTCTCTCTCTCTCTCTCTCTCTCTCTCTCTCTCTCTCTCTCTCTCTCTCTCTCTCTCTCTTCCAGAGGACGAAATAAACGTCTGTCTCTCTCTCTCCCTCGAGGGGGGGGGGGGGGGGGGGGGGGGGGCTAGACTCAACCCCCTATATTGCGGTCTTTTGTCTCGTTCGATCGGTAGACACGCCATTCTTTAGTCTATGCCAGAGTAGATGGGTAGACGGAGCTTGTGTCGGAAAGACGGCGGAAGCGAAGTAGGGAGAAATGGCACGTATTTTTTTCCCACCCGACTGACGGTGCTACCCCTCTCGTGGCGTTTTTTGTTGTATAATTATCAGAATGTCGGAGAAAAAGGCTGGACGCGCTCTCCGAGTCAATGTCACGGTCGGACTTGCTACCGGGTGTGTTACAGCGGCGTAGAAAACCTTGGAGTATGTCAGTGTCAGGGATACTCGGAGCGCCTCGCGCAAAGTCCCAAAGGCGACGCATCGAAAAACCAGTTTGGAGAGTGGCGGGGGGCGGAAGCCCGCGACTGGACAACGGGGACGCGCGGGGGTGTCGACCGTTTTCAAGGCTTATTAATCACCACTATGAGAGTCATGTTCCCCCCGCCGACCCCGATAATAACGCCACAACTCGTATTTTCGCGCGGTAAAATCCTAAGGCTATATATATTCAAAGGAGATAGTAGGAGAGAGCTTTTTGAGATACGAGAGGAGCGCGCGAAAGAGATGGGCATTTTTCTGCTTTCAATCATTTATCCTGCAATGCGCGCCTGCTCATATCCTCCGCACCTCCTTTCGGAGTGACACGCGGTTACGTTTTGGGAGCCGGTGCTATCCCCCCCCCCCCTAACGGCGCGCAAGGGGGCCGGTCCGCGAATCAAAGTGCGCGCGACGAGACTGATTACAAGCTTGACTATAATATACACGATATAGACGCGGGAGAGAGCAACGCAATGTTTGCTTAGGATTTTCCAATCGCGGAAGAAGCCGTGCGTACCCACATGAAAATAAAATATATAAAAAATACATCGAAAAATATATAAAACATGTATAAAATATAATTTTTTCGAAAAGTTGGATATGCCAATTACATTTTTGGGTAAGAGTAAAACCTATGCGATATATAAATATAAATCCATTTAAGATACATCTTAAATATATCAAACATGCAAACTGAATGTATGTTTTATATATTTTGAAGAAGGTTGGTTAAGCAACTTGAGTAACAGATGACGTTGCGAATGAAAAACATCTTCAAGTCGGTATCGCTCGATGACCTAGCCGCACTGGCCGGAATAAATAATCAGACAAAAAAATTGAAGGTTATGTAATTCTATTCGATTATCGCTCTCTATGCGAACGCAATTAAGTAATTGATCCGATAATTTTACTTACTCTTGTTAATCCAAGCATTTCTCAATAAACTAATATTGTGTATTGTACGATATGTAGGCGATACGAAAGTTCAACAATTTAACAAGTAGAAGTAGCTCAGTGGACAACGTCCCAGCTCATCACTCCGAGGTCCCGGGTTCGAAACCACCTTACGGCGTGTAAGCGCCTGATATAATTTAAATTTAAACCATTAATATATTTGAAGCGCAAACACCATAATCGTCATTAATGGAAACGAAAAATATCGTAAAAGGGTGCAATGATGTAAATAACGTCATAACCAAAATTTTTAAGAATATTTCGACTATAGTTTAAATATATTTCAAGTATATCTTAAATACACGTTGAATATATTTCAATAATATTTGAAATGTAGTATGAACATATTTAAAGTAGATTTTAAACGGAGTATGAACACATATCATGTACATTTTAGATGTAGTTTAAATACACTTAAAGTATATTTCAATTATAATTCGAATACACTTAACATACATTTGTAGTATATTTTGAGGGTAATTTGAGTACATTGTAAGTATATTTTCAATATAGTTTGAATATACGTAACCGCCTATCCAACATAGATTTTTTATATACATTCTGAAGATCTATTTTGGCCGAAAAGTTTGGTATCGCGAATATATTTTTAATGCATTACCCGTATACATTGCATACATATAATCTATATCTAAGATGGATAAAATATTTTTGAAATATATTTTACATCCATTTTTAATATATCGAAAAATATATTTTTACATATATTTTATTTCCGTGTGGGTACCAACTAACGTAGGTATACCCGGGAAAACACCCTACGCGATACAAGCGAGCGATAGCTGGAAACCTTAACGAGAGATTAGATGTGGAAAAGAGAAGAGAGCGCGGACGAGAAGGTACCGGCAAGGAACGCTGCGCGAAGCGACGGAGGGGGCTGCCGCTGCTGCTGCTGTACATCCAGATGCGATCGGTACACGCTTGTGGGTCGGGTTAATTGGTCGAGACAACAGCCGGCTGGACCCCCCTTGCTTCGTCGAGTACGTACAGAGATAATATTAAGGCTGGGAATAGACGTCCAGTTTTTTCTTTCCGTCTATTCCCAGTCTAAATGTATGGGGAGCGTAAATATACTTTCTTTCTAGCTTTGGACGGAAAAAGCCAAAAAAGAACAAATGTGAGAGAGAGAGAGAGAGAGAGAGAGAGAGAGAGAGAGAGAGAGAGAGAGAGAGGGAGAGGGAGAGAGAGATGCCAAAAATGATTATTTTATTCAAAAGTAAAAATAGACGGAGGAAAAAGGTGAATTCCATTAGCCAAGAATGATGCTTGTTAAGGACGGATCGAGCGCAGCCGCGCGTCGCGATCAAGAAAATACTTTGAACGAGGGGGGTGCGCGCGCGTCCATCGATAGTGCGGTAGGAAAACCGGACGGAACGGAAGGAAGAAAAGAAGCATGCACCTAACGTGCATCACTCTATCTCGAACGGAGCGCGCAGATGGGGCCGATCTTCCACTCGCCGCGCGAAAAAAGAATATTGTCGGGTTATCGAAAGAGAGATAGAGAGAGAGAGAGAGAGATCCTCTTCCTCGCGGAAGTAGAGGCATAAAAACGACTTGGCGCTATCGTTTCGTGCCCCCCCCCCCCCCCCCACGTAGAAATTCTGATGGGGCCCACATCAGGGCCCGATCAGGTCGCCTGACTGCCCTGGTAGGGCACTAATAAGGCCGCCTGAAAGGGCCCTACTAGCAAATGTAACGTTGTGTCACATATGGGCCTGACCTGGTTGCCTGATCAGAAAAAAATGCATATAATATTTCAAAAATCCAAAATGGAATGAACCACTTAATTTAGAGTTCCACTACAATGAATTTGTATCATAATTCGTCATTCCCTGGCCTGCTGAAATGTTTTTGTTCGAAGAAAATATTTCCCCTATATGGGAATCGAACCTCGTACCTACCTACCCAAAGCTAGGCACGCTGCCCCTATGCTACCGAGTGCTTTTAACATCTTGGTCCCCGATATGGCATAAGAGACCAAAGGAATTCCTATAATTATTTGTTGTATCACATAAAGTATATCAATTAGTTAATATCATTATGACAATTAAAGGTTTATCGAATAACATGCTATAGATTTTTGAACCTTAACCTTATATATATAAGGTTAAGGTTCAATTATTATATGATAATAATTATATATATATATATATAATTATATTATATATATATATATATATAAATATATATATATATATATATATTTAATTATATATATATATATATATATATATTTATATATATATATATTTATATATATATATATATATATATATATATATATATATATATATATAATTCCTCTCTCTCTCTCTTCGCCTTACAAAGCTGCCGAAATCTTCTAACACGCATCCGAGTTGCATAACGTTTTCTGGCGTGACAGCCCATAGCACCTGTTTTCAATAGAATTCAGGAATGTATCGAAACTTCGAATGCTGTAAAATCGAAGCTACGATGCTACGATGCTGTAAAATCGAAGTTTCCATGTGGAAAATAAGAGGTTGTGTGCATATATAGACTGCTGAGGCAGTTATAGGGCAAGCCTATTCATGGCCTCATCAGGGAAAGCCATCGTAGGGCCTATCAGGGCGAGCCTTGGTAGGGCCCTATCGGGGAAAACCTCAGTAGGGCCACATTAGGGACAGCCTTAGTAAGGCCCTATCACGGAAAGCCTTAGTAAGGCCTATCAGGGCAAGCCTGGGTAGGGCCCTAGCGGGGAAAGCCTTAGTAGGATCTTATCAGGGACGGCCTTAGTAGGGCCATTTTAGTATAGCCTGATTTAGGGCCTAAATACTTCCGGCCCCATCGGGGCCGGATCAGGATGTCCGTAATAGGTGTTACCCGTATCACACCCCGATCGGGGCCTGATCCTGGTCAGGCTAACCCTAAGAAATTTCTATTCGGGCCGCGGCGATACCGAGATGACGCTACTCTCTAACGAATATCGTCGATACAATTCGTTTCTTAAGCCTTCTCCGACAAGAACAACAACAACAACGAAAACGCCTTTTTTCATAGAATTCATAGTTTTTGCGGAAAAATACTCAGGAGGCTCGATCGCAAACGCAGTTGGTACAAGGCAAGACGAAGAAGAAAAAGTAGAAAATCGAGACGAGCTCGTCCCTCGTTCAAGGACTACGTCACTCTCCGCGAACGTGCGAGTATAAATAAAGATCGAGAGGACGAGGAATCGCGGAGAATCTTGGGATGATTGACTGTAAACGAAGGAAGCTTGTCGATCATACAAGATCCTTCGCATCGTTCCATCTTCTTTTCTACCGGGCGAATCTTTCGACTCGAAGCAAAATCAAAACAAACGAAACGCGAAGGAGAAAAAGAAGCCGACACGTGGGCCTTGCTCAATCGAAACATTCCCAAGTGCTGCTCTGGTGGGGTGGAACGCGTTATCGCTACATTTTTTTCATACATCCGCGCCTAATGTGCTTAATGTTTCTAGGGACCCAGCCCAGATAGAAGGATGTACCTCATATTGGCATCATATGTACATCATGACTGCGGCATAGAAAGTCTCACAGCTGTGTATCCCTTATGAGTGCTCCCGTTGAAGTCGTATTTGCATCACATGATGATTCACAATAATACATCCAAATGAAGCAACGTTGTTCTCACGCGAATATGCATGCAGCAGTGAATTCATCAGACTAGCAAATTTGGCTCACGAATATCTAACAATAAGTGAATGCACATGGGGCTCATATGGGTGCCACGGCGTGAAGAAACCATAGTGCTCATACGGAGCTCATGTTAGCGGCATGGCGTGACGGAACTATGCTTTGCTCATACGGAGCTTATATTAGCGGCATGCCGTGACGTAACTATGCTGTACTCATACGGAGCTCATATTAGCGGCATGGCGTGACGTAACTATGCTGTGCTCATATGGAGCTCATATGAGTGTCATAGCGTGAAAAATTTTAAAAAATCCAAAAATATTGATTAAGAAAATCTGGTAGGATTTTTATATCCCCATACGCTTTATTTATGTTCCGGCCTATATGATAAATGGATTAAAACGTATTCTGCCTAGTTAAATTTTGTACCTGCCTACGGTTTGAACCACGTCTTCTAATTCGAGAGCTGAGCGCGCTACCAACCTAGCCATTTTAACACTTGTGCAAACTTTCTTTGTGTCTGCCAATTTGTATCATTCTGGATTTGGATGCATATCGCCGTCATATTGCGCTTATGGGATGTATCACTGACGAATATACATATCGCCGTCATATTGCGCTCATCGAATGTGTCACTTGCAAGGAGAAGGCAGAGCCTGGATGTAGCGAATCATCGGGTTCTCCTTTCGCGTGGTGAAAGTTGAAGACCTCCGAATTAACGTTGTTTTTTATTTTTGTTCCAATAGGCCTTAGTTGCTGAGATATCGCGATTTGAAAATTTGGGAGTTTCGGCTCGCGCGTAGAGTACGTTGAGCGTTAACGCTTGAGACAAGAGCGGCCCCGTAGCTAATACGGTAAGACGACGGACTGGCGCTCTGAAAGTTCACGGTTCGCGTCCCCATGCTTTTTATTTTAAATTCTATTTTTATTTTTATTTTATAATCTCTCATAAGACTTTGCTATTAATTATTTGTTATACAATATTATTTTGCTATGTAATTGTGACTTCATTAGTGGATGAATTATTGTAATATAATAGATAAATAAAACTAGTAATACATATTTTCGAAATTTCTTATTTACCTGCACATGCAAAGTCTAATGAGAGATTATAAAATGAAGAAAAAAAAATTAATTAAAAAAAAAGCATGGAGACGCGAACCGTGAACTTTCAGAGTGCCGGTCGGTCGTCTTACTGTATTAGCTACGGCCGCTCTTGTCTCAAGCGCCAACGCGCTCAACGTACTCTACGCGCGAGACGAAACTCCCAAATTTTCAAATCGCGCGACACCTTAGCAACTAAGGCCTATTGGAACAAAAATCAAAAACGACGTTAATTCGGAGGTCTTCGACTTTCACCACGCGAAAGGAGAACCCGATGATTCGCGACATCCAGGCTCTGCCTTCTCCTTGTTAGAAAATCCATATCGCCGCCATAGGATGTATCACTGAGAAATATGCATATCGCCGTCATATTGCGCTCACCGAATGTATCACTGAAAACATGCATATTGCCGTCATGGAATGTATTACCGAGAAACATGAAAATCGCCATCATATTGTGCTCCTGAGGTGTATCACTGACAAAGAATACATATCGCCGTCATATTGCGCTCAACGAATGTATCACTTAGAAACATGCATATCGCCGTCATAGGATGTATCACTGACAAACATGCATATCGCCGTCATATTGCTTGCATGGCATCTCTACTACCAGTGCTAACCCAGTGAATTCATCAACGCAAGTCATTGGATGACTTCCATATGACGTAAAATTTGCAGATATTCATTGTGGATACTTGAGCACAGCGATATGAGTTCAACGTGCTTCAAACGTACGATGCATTTGTAAACGACATATTGAGATCAAAATGCGTTGTACATTCACTATACTAAATGCGTTCACGGCTCTGCATCATGACATGTAGTCAATATGCTGTAAAATTTGCTTCATCAATAGTATGCAGGGCGTGATGATCACGACTGTCTATCTGGGGAGGGCTTTTGAGGGATCTATAGTGTATGGATAGTCCAAGACTACACTATTACTACAATATACATCCCTCAAAAACGCTCCGGTAGAACTGTGGCCGCGGCCATTGACGGCCGGAGAATTTTTTTAAAAAATTCTAGTTACGACGTCAGGAGCGAGAGTAGAATAAATAGGTGGCCGGGCGGAGACAAGTCAGGCCGCGTGAGGTACGAATGTGCGTGTAGGCATCCGTGCGCCGTTGGCGAGCTCTCGCGGCAAAGAGAAACTTTCTAATTAGGTGCAAGCGACGTAGCTCGCGCGCGTCATTGAGAAATATCCACAAAGTTTGCACCACTCGTTTGCGCTTACCTCTCCTACGACAAAATAATTCAATTTGAATAAGAAACGAAAAACAAATACTTGACCGAAGAATGTTCAAAAGGATGAACCTTGGATAAAATTGGAATGAGCGGAGCTGGCTCGGTCGCGGCTTCTCTCCCTTGTTTGTAGTTATTCCGCTCGCGCTCGACAAGTGAGTTCTTTTTCTATTTCCCAAATATCTTGATATTTTTTCGCATTCTCGATCGACGGATAAGAGATACCACGCGAGAACCAGTTTAAACTAATTATGGGTCAGGCATATACAACTCTTGTCTTGTTTGAGGATGAGAAGCGATTTTTTCTTTCTCTTATCTCTGATCTGACCAATCAGAGACTCTTGTTCGCTCGTTTTTTTTTTTCTTTCTTTTTTCATATTTTCCAGCGCGACTTGTTTTTTCATCCCGTTGGGATTCGCGATCTCCTCTCGAGGTTACTCTCTTACAAGGGCACGTACGTGTAATACGCCCCTAAAACTAGACCGTTCCTCCTCTCATCTGCGCTTCATCATTTTTATTCCACACCAAGAGAGAGGGAGAGAGAAAGCGTCTCTTCGAGTTTCTGATAAGAGGAGCAGAGAGCAAGAGAGGGGCCCTCGATTAAATGAAAGAAAAACTTTGAAATTCGAAGCGTCGAATGCTCAATTATATGTGTATATATATATATATATAGACGAGAGGAGAAAAGGGGGCAAGCCAAGACCTTTTGTTTATGGAGAAAAGAAGGGCGACGGCGACGTGAAACGAGGATAAGACATTTACGGACGTACCAAATGCAACGGCGAGGCGGACAGTACGGAAAGTATTACGCGAAGCGGAGAGAGGGAACAACAAAGTTCAAACATTCACCGTTGTTGCGGCTGCTGCTGCTTGTGCTCTCACTCGACCTCTTTCTCCGCAACATGTTTTATTTAAAGAGCGAGTACAAGCGTTCTCCTTGTTATTTTTCATCAATGCAATATTGTTTGTTTCGTGCGCGCGAGATCCAAGGGTGTGGTCAATTTTCAAGACGCGACTAACCTTTATCTTCGAGACGATGACGATCGTCGATCCTGCGAAAAACAGAATTGGCCTGATCGGCTAACCGAGACGGGCTGAGCGGCTGCTTCTCGACGTCTCCGGCCTGCGCGAAGAGTACCAGCAGCAGAGCAATACCGATTACGAGCACCAAACAACGACGAGCCGCCGCCACCGCCACCGTCGCGAGCATCGCGTTTATTATCTTCAACTTGCACTCACTCGCCGCCCCCACCGCACAAAAACGTTTCGGCTCCCCTGGACGATTACATTTTTCTTTTTTCGCCGAGGAAGCACCTTTCGTTCAGCGGGCACCGCGACCAAGAGCGCAGCACCCGGTCTAACCGAGCATTTTTATTCTTTATATCACACGCGCCACCGACGAAAAAATACCGCGAGAATACCGCGCGAGGGGGAACGAAATTGGAAGAAAAGAAAAAAGCCCCACTGTTTTGACAGTAAAGCGCGGATCGGATAGAGAATAAAAGAACAAAAGAAATTATTGTTAATGTCGATTGCAAATGCGTATGACGCTGATTGTCGAACGCGGGCGATAAGAAAACGTCGCTCTAACTCGTTTCGAGTCCGAGCCGTGTATACACTAGCGCTTTGTTTACGTCGCACGCGCGCACGCGCGAGCGATGCTGCCGTATTGTGTACAAATGAGTGTATCTGGCAGACGAGAGTCCATGCCGCACTGTCGCCGCTCTCTTTGGTCAGGTGTTTCGCGAACAACTCCCCCTCTCTGCCCCCCATCACCTGGCGGAACACGGTTCAACTACGTCCCGCGAATCCTCTCTCCGCCGGTCCGCTCGGTTGCGCTCCTTCGTCGGTGTATCGTGTCCGCATGGTGGAGGGCGAGGGACGGGCGTTTCATTCATGCTGGGAGAGCAACCAGGCGCGCACCGAGAACTCACGCCGAAACCATTTGCTTTTCGATTTCATATTTTATTCTCGTGTCAAAGCGATGGCTTGAGGTAGCTCGCGAGCCGTCAAATACACGGACGGACGTGTATCGCGTTCACGAAATGTCGTTTTCCCCGCGAAAGCGCGTTACCGACCCAAAAGACACACGAAAAAATCAACATATGGGGAATCGCGATAAAGGGCGTAACAAGGCGTTAGAGTGCACAGGGAGAATTGGTTTTCCGCGTGACGATCCCTGAGGCAATCGGAAACTACGACGATTATATAATTTCCCATCGACATCCTCCTTCTTTGGATCGTATTTCGCAAAGTGCTGGCTACACGGCATTTTTGAGAGGCGGGTTGCGACTTATTCCTCCCCCTCCCCCCGACAAATAATAATGATAAATTGCGCGTCGAGCGATACAATCGCGTGCGAATATTGATAAAAAGCGTTGCAAAAAATGAAACTAGAAATGATGGAGTGAGAGCAGCAATCGAAAGACGCGCGCGATCGGATTATCCTCGGGTGATGGTGGTGGTTATTCATAATGGTGGCAGCACCGTCCGCGAATAATTCGACTAGCCAAGTTTGACTGTACGCATGCGTTTGTTTATTCGGCTCGCAGGGCGGAGAGCGGTAGAGGTTGAGAGATATGGAGGTTGCCGGCGATAGTGGTACAGCCGCGGCGGCTAACTGCTCGAATAAAAATGCCGAGGTTAAAAAAGAGGATTCGAAAAAACCAATTTGTATTATTGTACTGGGAATGGCCGGCTCTGGAAAAACAACCTTTGTGCGAAAGATCGTATCGACGCTTTACGAAAGTGGTGGGAAGCCTTACGTGATTAATCTCGATCCTGCTTGCAAAGAGCTTCCCTATCCCGCAAACATAGGTAAATATATTTGTTTGTTCGAAAGCCTCTCGATGGAATAACCTTTGAGAAATAATGTTTCATTTGAAAATATTCATTTTTCGGCCTGACGCGCGCTCAAGATATCAGAGATACGGTAAATTACAAACAAGTGATGAAGGAATATCGTCTCGGGCCGAACGGCGGCATCGTCACCGCCCTCAATTTGTTCTCGACGAAATTCGACAAAGTCGTGGAGCTGGTGGAAAAGGCCGGTGGCCTGGGTCACGAGTACGTCGTGCTCGATACACCCGGGCAGATCGAGATATTTACATGGTCCGCCAGTGGTACTATAATCACGGAGGCTCTGGCTAGTCAGTTTCCTACAGTAGTGGCGTATGTTCTCGACACCGTAAGAAGCGTCAATCCCGTTACTTTCATGTCCAATATGCTCTACGCCTGTTCCATCCTCTACAAGAGCAAACTTCCGTTCGTCGTAGTCATGAACAAGGTGAGATAGGGGGAGAGAGAGCTGTCCTTTCGGAAGCCGCGACGGTTCGTAACGTCCTCTCCGTTTGTTCCAGACGGACGTTGTGGACAGTGCTTACGCGGTAGAGTGGATGCGGGACTTTGAGGCATTCCATGAGGCTCTCGATTCGGAAATTAGCTACATTGGCAATCTAACGAGAAGCATGGCTCTAACTCTGGACGAGTTTTATTCCCATTTGCGCAGTTGCGGCGTCTCCTCGCTCACCGGCCATGGAATACCATCTTTCTTCGAAGCGATCCGCGAAGCCGTCGTCGAATACCACGAGTGAGCGTGACGCGCTTTTGCTCTTGCTACGTTATCCCCCGGATGAGCCTACATTTTTTTCTCCTTTCAGAGTGTATAGGGTCGATCGTGAGAAGCTGCGCGCGCAAATATCCGACCGACGCGAGAAAGGTCAGACGGTGGGAAGCTCGGATCGGCTTGTACATACTGTTAGTAGTGGTCGAGAAATCGCCGACGTGTACATCAAGCCGTCAGGTGATGAATCGAGCGAAGATGGCGAAGATGACAACGCGGAAAACAAAGAGGAGGAGAAAGAAGAGGCGGATTCTTTTAAAAATTTTTTGACCAGACACAAGGAACGACAGGAGGAACGAGCGAGCAAACATTCTCGTGCTGTACCACTCGGCGACCATGACGACGACGACGACAACGACGACGACAAGGATGACAAGGAGGCGTAACACGTCTTACCTTGAGCCGTTGCATTATATTTTTTTACAAAAAATAAAGTAAAAATTCGTGTTAATCGGTTTCAGACTGGTCAAAGTCCCGCGTCTTGACGTCCCGTTCCTCTCCGTACTGTATCATATTGTCTATGGTCAATTCGATATCGGCTATACTCTCCTCGTCCTTAATGTCGAGCGGATAAAATTTAACCAGACCGTAATCCTCGACTAATCGACCGAGCGCCTCTGTCAAATTTCTGTACTTGTCGTTCCAGCTATCTTGTTCCATATCGTCGAGCAAACTACGAGGGTCCGGCTCGAGATACTCGTCGAGTCGCTTGCGCGCTGCTTTGGGCACGAGATCCATCTTGCTCAAGATATTGATGTGAGGCAATTCCAAGTTTATCATGACACCAAGAGCGGCCGTCGTTCCCGACAAAAACTTGGATGCATCTACCATGAACTGGCTGTCGATGAGAAAAACTGCGCACATGCGAAATTGAAGATTCTGCAGGATGGTTATCAAGCGACGAACGACAGTCATGTGGGTGTAGAGCTCTATTTGTCCGGGACAGTCGAAGAGGACGTAGTCATCGTCTACATCGCCCAAGTGTTCCTCCAGCCATGATGAATTTTCCACGAGATATCTGTGGAATTAGTCGATAAATGAGAAGAGGATCGCAAGAGTGTTTGCGTCGCGAGATAGGTGGCCATGTCGTGTACTGACTCAATGCAAAATACGAGAGCGCCGTTGGGTCCAAATCTCATTTGGTCGTCCTCCATCGGGTCGTCCAATTGTATCAACTCGCGGACATCGACGAAGGGCTCGTAATCAAAGTATTCGGCGGCTGGATCCAAATTGACGATGCGAATCTCTCTGTTGTTGTCGGCTGCGTGGCGTTGGATGGTCGAGCAATAAGTGGACTGCCGGCCGATCGCGAGTCCGTTAATGTCACCCGTGTCACTCTTCTTCAATCGTCTTATATTATATTTACCTTGCCGCTTCCGGCGGGTCCCACAACGAGTTGACCGTACCGCATCTTTTCTCCGAATATATATATATATGATGCTAGCTTCGAGTGAATAGGGCCAAACAATTGACCCGCGCGAAACTCGCGACTCTTCGTTTTGGAGGTTAGGCCAAGACGAGAAGCGGTTGTCAACTCTCGAACTGAGAGCGTGCCCGCGCGCAGGCGACACTTTTGTCGCCTAATTTAATCGCTACTAACCTCGCGTGCTTGTCGCTTCGGTGCCACTGCGCTCTATTTTTTCTCCCGCGTAACAAATTGGCCAAATAAATACTTGATTATCAGGAAATGGGAACGGTCGAGTACAATTTGCCGTTGAACGGTGGCCTCATGCCCGTAAGTATTTCTCTGCGTAAAAAGAAAAAAGCATTGGATGCTGCGGCGGCGGCGGCGGCGGCGGCGGCCCGTATCTTGTCACGCTTCATCCTTTTCTCCAGCAAATTCAAGCCCTGATTGCACCCCCGATATCCGACGAGTCCAAATCTGGCAGGACGAAACGAGAAAGAGAGGCGGAAAAACGACATCCGTACTTCAAGAGACCAGGCCGAGGTCACAACAGAGATTCTTGCGACGCTTGCAGAGACGGTGGAGAACTGATATGCTGCGACAAATGCCCCGCCTCGTTCCACCTTCAATGCCAGTGAGGAGCTTCGCGAATGGACAAATTTCTTTTAAGCCCGACAACTGCTGCACAAACATGCCTAACTATGCTAGTCTTTGGTCCAACAGCGATCCTCCTCTGGAGGCCGGAGATATACCGCACGGGGAATGGATGTGCCACTCTTGTCGCTGCGCCGCCAGGAGGGATCCCAAGGCAAAGGCGAGAAAAAAAAAGTCGGCGCTGGAAATTTTGGCTCTGGCTGCTTCTCTCGTCAATCCGCGAGAATTCGAGCTACCACGAGAATTGCGACCAGCTGTAAC
This sequence comes from Ophion ellenae, assembly GCA_963210295.1. Taxonomy (NCBI): domain Eukaryota; kingdom Metazoa; phylum Arthropoda; class Insecta; order Hymenoptera; family Ichneumonidae; genus Ophion; species Ophion ellenae. The sequence continues at coordinate 207,444 of OY723393.1, forward strand.
CTTCCCAGGGACGGACAAGGCGGACTCGACCCCAACGTCAACTTCCGCCAAAAGAGGAAAACAGCAGGCATCGGCTTGTCGCGACAACGCCAGTGGCTACCGTAAGGGGCATTTTACGTATACGCGTACGGCTAATGCCGCGTCGCGAAATATTTAGCGCTCGTTTGCGTTTGTAGGCAAGTGGCTGGAAGGCGGAACAGCGACAGGAACGAACCTTAGCTCGCCGGCGCGCCTCTGCTTCGAGTGTGGCAAGAGTTGCAGGCGCGCAGCCCTCGTAGCGTGCGACTACTGCCCTCTCTACTTTCATCGGGACTGCCTGGATCCGCCGCTTACGGCCTTTCCAAGCGCTCGCTGGATGTGTCCCAATCATCCAAATCACTTTATCGACGAGAATCTTTTAAACTCGTGCAATGCGTCGGCTCGCATGAAACTCTGGGATCAATTTGCCACACGTAGAATAGATCAACACGCCGTTAAAGTAGAATTCATACGGAAAGCGTACACGGCCGATCCACCTTTCAGAGTAAAATTTCGGACGGGTGGTCGTAGCAGAGTCAACGTACCCGCTACCGTCAAGTATCACTACGCTAATCCACCGGATCTCGATCTTGCCGACTCTTTTCGCATTGGCACTTTGAGCCTTGGACCGTATTACGGCCAATTTACCGAGAGACAAAGGATCAAGGAGGGTGTACGCTTGCTCGAGAGGCCCGTCCTCGAGACTCTCGCGCAACAGAGGCTCGAAGAAATAATGAATCCGCTGGGCGAGGATTACGAGCCGATCGCGAGCTCTCGTCAGGCTCGCGCCGCTCTCTTTCCACTCAGTAGAAAACCAGGACCTCCCGCTTTTATGCTACGTTCGACGATGAGCATAGGTACAGGAGACAATTGCGATCTTCCACTCTCGAAATATGGCAATTGCGATTGCACCTCCTCGAAGCACGCTGTCATCTTCTTCGACGATGTGAGCGACTCTCTCTACACGCCCGTCCCCCACCCCCACTCATCCGGCTACGAACAAGTGTCTCTTGAAAAGGTGCACAATTCTGTTACAGGCGACGAAACGCTACGAGTTGCTCAACTACAGCCAACACGGGACTACGGTTGATAACGTCTTGTACTCGTGCGATTACGAGGGACTCTCGGTGAAAGGTAGGTCCGTGGGTGACTCGGACGAGGCGGGACTCCCGGAAAACTGGACGAGTTTGAGAGCTATCGCCGAGAGAAGAGCCGAAACGTCGGGGGGGCGGCGGCGGCGGCGGCGGCAACAAACGCACCACCGGATAAACGGCAAGCGTCTCTTGTCCTGCAAATGCAACGTTCTCGAGAACGAGACGCACGATGATGTGCAGCGGGTTTACACGGAATCCGGTTGGGAGGGTAGCGCGATCGTTGCTCACGGTTCCATTCTCACTTTTGGTTGTCTCGTTTTTGTCTTCACTACGGCCGATCCGAAACACCAGCAGCAGCGCTGAATATGCCTTTATTTCTGCACAACTCTTCTCAATCATTGTATCCACAGACAAACGTAAAATCCTTTTTTTATTTATCGTGGCGCCAATATTATTAATAGTATTTAAATATTATACTAGTTTGAATATACGGTAATACCCGAAACGTTTACAATATATTCGAAGCGATGTGTGTATATATATAAATAAAATGTATGTATGTATGTATGTATGTATACACACACACACACAAACCTTTTATTTGTATCGCGACGAGCAGTGTGTGTACGCCTCAACGTTCGCTCTCTCGCTCTACCCTTGTTCGTATAATAAAATCCCGCCGTCACTCGCTTTTCTTTTGTTTTTTTTCCCTCGTGAAACTAGAGCCGAGAAATGACGAGCTGGAAACTCTTGTAAGTTGTTGGAGAAAAATATGTGACAATCGGAAATAATTTAAAAAGTGTTTTTTTTCTTCTTTTTTCAAATGTTCAAGTTTGCGCGATGTAACGATTGTTAGTCCTTTGTTCTGTTCGGTAGTGTCTCACGGTGCGTCCAAGTGATGGCGAATCCTGGACGTAATCCTAACTATTATCACAGATTGATCCAAGACAGCAGCCTCGCGATAGCGGATGAGTACGTCTACGCTTTGGAATTGGGACTTTTAACGTTGACGATCCCTAAAGGATGCGAGTGTGTATATTATAGCGGCGTGCTTGTCTCTTTTCATTTGTGCAACTCGCTCTCTTTCTCTGTCTCTCTTTTCGACACGGTGCTGTGTACTTTTAACGAATCGAATCTACGCCGTTGAATTACCGAGCAGTCTCTGTTTGAATCTGATGTACCCAGCGAATACGGGATGGCCGGGCTTTTTTCGGTCGAAAACGCGCGCACGCGCGCGTCCAACGCGTTAACAACACTTTTTCCTATGCTGCTTGGTGCTCTTTCGCAGATTAACCGTCTCGTTGGTCTGAATCGCTTGGCGCTCCTTTCTCTCCTTCTTGGTGCGAAGCACTTGACGCGTTATCGCCATAAACATCTGAAACGGGCAACGTTATCGTTATTTCTTCTTCTTCCTCCGATACGAAAGTGACGCGAATCAAGAGAGAGCGCAAGGGGGAGGAAAGTTAAGTTACCTCCTCCACGTTGATGTTATCCTTGGCGGACGTCTCGAAAAGTTGAATACCCATTTGGGTGGCAAAACGTTGAGCGTCTTCCGTCAGTACTACCTTTTGATTAGGAGCGTCGTTTTTGTTACCCACCAGAACCCTGTTGACTATATCGCAATTGTGCTCGATTTCGTGCAACCATCGTTTGACGTTGGCAAAGGAATCGCCACTGGTAACGTCGTAAACGACTATGACGCCATGGGTACCTCTGTAGTAAGTGGACGTTATTGTCCTGAATCTCTCCTGTCCCGCCGTATCCCATATCTGTAGTTTAACTCTATCCCCGTCAACCTCTATAGTTCTTATTTTGAAGTCAACTCCTATGGTCGTTATGTAACTACCGTTGAAGGTGTTGTCGGCGAACCTCAGCAGCAACGAACTCTTGCCCACACCTGAAAGTTTTGTTTGACAAGTTGAGAATAATTGATTCCGGCTGGGCGTACGAGCAGTTGCAAGCTCTGATCTAAAACATTGATATAACCTCTACTTTGAAAATGGCTGACGTAGCAGTAGGTGAATTTCAGAAGAGCGGAAACGCATTGAGATTCGGTGTATAGAATCCATTTGCAATCAAATCGCGTACACGGTGTGCGCGTGTGTGTGTGTGCGCGCGCGCGCGTGTTCGTGTGCGTGCGTCGCGTGTGACGTAGTAGAATAGTATGCAACGATAGATATTTACCACTGTCCCCGATGATCAACAGCTTGAACAAATGATCGTATTCCCGTGCCATAGTTTTCCAATTTTTAACTATTTTGTCGAGCTTGGTGGCTTGAGGCGCGCGCGACCGCGCGCGCTATACCGCGCGTGAAAGAGTCCTTACGGAATTGGAGCGAGGAATTGTTTGTTTTTCGTTTTTTCTTTTTCCTTTTGTCACTTTGCACCGATGACTCTCGACGCTACAAAATCCCTTCACTTTGATACGAGAAACTGGCCATTCTCGGACACACTGATATCGCCATTCATTATCTCGCTATTGAAGAGAGAACGCTCTCATTGAACATGACGCCCACCGCTAATACGATCGCGCGCGCACACACCGCGCGGGACTTGTGTCACTTGGCGCGTGTACGCATCCAGTCAGCCAAGTATCGTTGCTGTTTGCTGCGGCGATGCTGCTGCTGCTGCTGCTGCTGCTGCTGCTGCGAGACACAAGCCTCGCGAAAAACTCCAATGAAAAACACGTAGGAATATTGTCGCGATTTGTTTCGCGGCACAAGCGGTTGAGGAAAAAAAATCTATGTATATATTTCTCGGCACGTGCAAACAACAAGTGCTTTGTCCTTGGGCCGGTGTGCGTAATGTTCCTCCACACCGCTCGCCCTTGGCGCAATTACTGAAAAGACAAGCATACCTATATCTCTTTGTTCGTACAATATAGTGTTATTAGCGAACGACTGCAATAAACCGATACAAACGTATCAAGTACAAGAGGTTTTTTTTTGGCTATTATCATTATTGAGAATAATCGATGTCTGGCGAAGAATCGATTGTATCCTCTTCGATAGATCGCTCCGCGACGAGACGCCAGGGAGCAGCAGCAGCAGCAGCAGCAGATGTTTGGCGAAAAAAAAGGCGGCGCGGAATGGTGGGGTAGGGCCGACAGCGCGCGCGCACCCATTGTCCTGCTCGCACGGGATAACCCTTGCGGATAATGTTGGAGCGTTGGATACGAGAGCCGGCGGAATGTGTTGCCAGTTTCAAGTAAGAAGCGTGCAATAGAAAATGGAAAAAAAATGTAAGCCGATGGCGGCGTCAAAGGCCCATGTGGATGGGTCGGTGAACGAGAGGCGACTACGACCGATCTACGGTACGGGGAAAAAATTGTCGAAAGCACGTGGGAGAATGAGAAACGAGTCTCGTCCGGTTCGCTATTCCCGTAGATTATGTAACCGCCCGTCTTTCGTTTTTAAGATTGGCTCGACAATGGAAACAACAAAAAGGCGTTACAGGAGGCTGACAAGGTTTTGAGAAAGATGCCGAGCAATCAGTGCGCCAGAGTCCTCAAGGCGTTGGCTCTTGTTCGCCTCGGTAAGGAGGAAGAATGCTTTGCGATAATGGACACTGTGAGAGCAGAGGTGCCCTGCGAAGATTCCACTCTACAAGCCATGAGTATATTTTACAAGGAGACTCACCAGCGTAAGAATCGTTTATTCCTTTTCTCTCTGCATCCGATGAGAAAACAAGGCGCGTACTTGATCGATTTGTTCGTCGACCGCTCGTAGCCGACAAGATAAGAGAGGTTTACGAGGCAGCGGCTAAAACAGATCCGACCAACGAGGAACTCTTGACTCATTTGTTCATGGCTTACGTGAGGCTGGGTAATTACAAGAGACAGCAACAAACCGCCATGGCCCTGTACAAATTGAAAGCCAAGAATCCGTACTATTTCTGGGCGGTAATGAGCGTAGTGATGCAGGCGGTACGCGCGGACGACATATTGGCCAAAGAGATAATGTTACCTCTTGCCGAAAGAATGGTAAGATTTTGAAACGTCGACTAGGACTAAAGCGGCATCCTCTTTGGTGGTGCGCGCGTGCATCTTTAATCGGCCCGCGATCAATACGTCGACAGGTTTTGAAACTAGTCGGCGAGGGTAAATTGGAGGCGGAGCAAGAGGTTCGACTCTATCTGATGATACTGGAGCTCCAAGGTAAGGACGAAGAGGTTTTAAAAGTCTTACTGGGACCTTTGGCCTCCCTTCTTTCCTCCGTTGCGCAACGTAAAGCCCTGCTTCTGCTCCAGTTGGGACGATACGGTCAAGCAGCGAGCGACTTTAGGGAGCTTATCTCGCAGGAGTAAGTAAGGGTAGGAAGAGCAAATGCTCTTCGGGGGTAGAGGCCAACTATCGGATTTGATCGCTTTGTGTCTCTTGTGTGTTTAACGCGCTGCCGCTTGCAGTGTCGATAACTGGGCCTACTACAAGGATTATCTGAGCGCCGCTCTCAAGCAACAGACTCCTCTAGAGTGTCTTGAATTTTTCAACGAGATGGAAAGGTCTAGCCCCAAGAGAGTTCGGGCGCCGCATCTTGCGCGTTTCGAGCTCTTCCAACGCGTCGGGAGCTCTATCATGGGTGACATTGACATGGTTGACCTGATGAATCGGTACTTTGGCCAGTTTGGGGAAAAGGGCTGCGTCGTGGGTGATTTAAAGTTGTATCTGAACGTTCTCGGGCCCGAGAAGCGAATGCACCTGTTGGACAAGGTATGATTCAGAGTCCTCGCGACTCTAACAAAAGCCAAGCAATCACACTAACGAAAGCGCCGTCGCCGCTGCCACCTCCTCCTCCTCCTCCTCCTCCCCCGACACCACACAGATTAAGGAACAAGTGGGCGTCGAAGTGGAGGCTTTTCCAAATTCGGCACATCAAATGCAGCGTCACATTCGTTACGAGCAACTTGGAAGAATTTGCGGTATGCATCATTCGCCTCAGGCAGATACGGAGAAGAGAAAGCAGCTTGTCGAGCGTTTTCGCAGCCTCTACGAGAAAGGAAACGAGTCGTGTCCGAGCTCCGAGAGACTTCCGACAGACTTTTCACCGGCCGACTCGTACGTTCTTTTGGCCTCGCATCTCTCTGTGCAACTGTGGTTCGAGACAAGGGACGCCTTTCATCTGTACAAGTGGGTAAACTAGCCGGCAAATATCAAATTTGTCCATCTGAAACGTATGCACGATTTTTTTTAGGGCAATGGCGCTCCTCGAACGAGCTCTCATGCGGAGTCCGGCAAATTTTCATCTTAAAATCATGCTTGTGAGAATAAATCTCGAGTGTGGTTTGGTCGGAGGAGCGGATCACGCGTTTACCCTTCTCGAGGCGAAACAGATACAGCTCGATTCTTTGGGTTATCTGCACACTCCTCTCGTCGCCCCTCTTGGACATTTAACGCGCGCCGCTACTCTCCTCGATCACGCAGCCGAATTCTTCGTAGCGAATTACAAGCAGGTACGTGTGCGAGAGCAATCGGGTGAGCGGCGGCAGCGTCGGCGGCGGCGGTGGCGGCAGAGATTGTGGTGGTGGTGGTTGTGTGATGGTGGTGGTGGTGGTGGTGGTGGTGGTGGCGGCGGAGGCGGCGGCCCTAACGACGATAGTAACGCTAGTCTGCACGCAGAGCGCCGATCATCTGACCTTTGCCTACAAGTACGGCAGTTTTGTCAAGATCCAAGAGTTTGTCGAACTGAAGGAGAGACTCGAGAATTCTTTGCACTTCGCCACGACAACGGTCGACAAGATGCTTTTGGAATTGAGCTGGTGCGACACTCGGGCCAACCTCTCAAATGCTCTCTCCCAGGCCAAAATTGGACCTCACGAGGACGAAATTCGATGGAAGCTTCTCCGCGATAATAGGGATCTCGAGGTATTTAAGGATCGATCGCGGCGTCTCGCACCATCGGAATCTCGAGGTATTGAAAAAGATCGCGATTATCGTTGCTGCTGCTGGTGCACAGGTGGTGATCGGTTGGGAGCCGCTCGACGAGAACAATCCGGATCCGAGAATGCGCGAGGAGACTCGAGCCTGCATGCTCGGACTCTTGAAGGTGAGAAGTTTGATCCTGAGAATAATAGGAGCTACCGCGGAATCGGATTCGTCGTCACTCTTGGTTGATCTTGGCCAACAACTGGAGAATGTCTATGATTGCGAGGCACCTCGCTATTTGGAAAAGTTTCAAGTTGCCGAGGGGAGAGGAGAGGACGGCTCTGGCAAAGCCGAGAGCGTCCTTGTGCCGCTCGATGCGTTTGAACGTTTGCGCGAAGCTCACGAGTCCGGGCAACCGAAAGTCGTCGCGAGTCTCGCCAAATCCCTCGGCCGCTCTTCCCAACCAGATTCCGATTGTCTCAAATGTTTAGCCTCGACCAAGAGCCTCGAACCTTTGGATCTTCCCGACCTCGACCTTGCCGTATCTTACAAACGTTTCTTCCTGAGAGCCTCGACGTGCGGCGAGACCCTCGCCATTCTCACTGCCATGTGCCTTGCCTATTCATCCAGACAATCTCAACCATCTCTCAACACGAACAAGAAGAAGAACAAAAAGTACGTTGGAAAGGCAGTCTCGAGCACAACTTCCGCCATCACCACCAGCGAGCACGAGGTTCAGGTAATTGGAACCTGTCAAAAAAGATTTCTCTCTCTCTCTCTCTCTCTCTCTCTCTCTCTCTCTCTCTCTCACACACACACACACATCTCTGTTTCCCTCTTATCGCAGACCTGGCGGGAAATAGTAGCTCTTCTGGCTACGAGGATTGAGAGTCTCGAAGCGAGGCTCTCGGAACTCGAGAAACGGCCGGTTGTAACGGGTCTGGAAGAGGAAAGTCTCCACAAGGACGAGGAGGCCTCAAGGATCGTGGCCGATCGCGCACGGGACAGCGTAAATCAGAGCTGCTGGATTCTCAAGTCGCGCCTTCAACGTACCGCGAGTCTGCTCAACGCGTTGAAAAGCTGAAATTCACTCGTGCAATATTGTACAAAAAGTTTGTCCGTTCGCGAGGCTAACGATGGCCTCTTGGACGAAACGCCCAACAATCAAAGAAAAGAACAAACTATAGGATGGCCTGTACATATTTTTTCGTTGTTCGGCTGCGTGTTTCCGTATCTCGTCCCCATACTCGCTTTTACAATAAACAACAACGCGTAACGGAAATTGTAAGTAGCAAGATTTCAGCAACGGTGGTGATGGTGATGGTGGTGGTGGTGGTGGTGGTGCAAGCTTGGATACCGTCGCGCACATACCGCTTCAACTTTACGAAAATAAAGAAAGGAAGAAAGATTCGCGTTCGAAGAAAAAGGATTTGCACAATAACGGGGGCGGGGACTGTGATACCTTGATTCGGCGAGTACTCCGTTGCCGTTGGCGCTGCCGCCGCCGCCGCCGCGGCGGCGCTCTCGTCGTTGAAAGCTCGGGTGAGCATCTTTTCGCGACGATAATCTCTCGTAGCTCTTTCCAGCTCTCTCGTCAGCGTATACTACCAACGCGGTCGAGATACAATTATTTATCGTTTGGTTACGGTTTTTCCGTTCGATCCCGATCGAGACACTCTATACGCGGACGAGACACTTTACTACCTGACAAATCTGCAAGCGCGTCATTCGACGGAACTCGGGGCTCGTCGTTCGGTTCGTTCCATTCTCGTAGGCTGTTTTCGGTCGGCGGCGGCAGCGACGCCGGTGGCGGCGGTGGTCGTGGTTATTGCCAGCGGTGGTTTTTCGACACACTCTACCGAGCAAATCGAATCTTGCCGAACGAAAGTTTTCGTGAATAAACTCGTGCGTATCGGGATTGTTCGAGTTGCACAGGGGATCGCGATTGTGAGACGTTACTTTGCGAAAACCGTACAAATTCAATTGCCTTATGAAACTGGTTATGTTGTTGGTTTTGAAGATTGGATTTTTCGTATCGAGATACTCGTCTTGAAATTTCTTGTAGTCGATAAGTATGGTGGCACCGTTGATGCTCCATTTGATGGCGCCATTTTTGCAATCGTTAACGATTTTCCACAACTTTTGGGGAAATCTCATCGACAACGTAACGCACTCGTCGTACATGCTTGCTCTTTTCATTCGCGCGATATAAATAATAGAAAGGGAGGGGGGGGGCTGTGTGCGCGCGGCTTGCGCGGAAAAACAAACAAAAAAGTGACTGGCATATCGAAACGGAAGAGCATCACGTGCCCAACTGCTACAATGCAGCATGGCAACGCTGGACTAGCGTGATGCGATGGAAACGCGATCGTTAGCAACGATTTATATATTTACACGCGTTATTTTGTACATCGGGGTGGACATTTTGTTCAGGTTGATTTTTGGGTTATTTTGTGTCAATCAGCGAGAGTCTGAAGGTACTCAATGGGAAGGGTCGGAGCGGGTAAGAGATAACCCTCGGTGTCGAGTACGTCCCGGGATCTGACGGTAACCGGAGCCTGGGGCGGCCTCGGGAGGCTCTTGCGAGGCGGTTTCTCGCTCCGGCGATAGAGAAGCTCGAGTCGCTCGAGGATCTCGACGAATCGCAAACGGTCGCGGGGTTCGATTCTCCAGCAATCGTGCATGAGTTTCTCGACAAAGAGGGGACAGTCGTCGGGAGGCGCAAGGGTCGAGCCTTCGACTATCAGTTTGACAACTTGCTCGTTGTTGCGTCCGTAGTAGGGTTGTTTGCCCCACGAATAAATTTCCCAGAGAACAACGCCAAAACTCCAGACGTCGCTCTCGAGGGTGAATCTTCCGTAGACGAGGCTCTCGGGTGACATCCAGCGTACCGGTAGCAAACGCGATCCACCTATCTGCGAGAGATGCGAGTACGAAATGAGGCCCGATGGAGGGCTTGGTGACGACGGCGAGCAATGGTACGAACCTTGTAATAGTCGCAGGTGTAGACGTCCCGAGACATGCCAAAATCGGCAATCTTGACGACGAGATTGGCCCCTACGAGACAATTTCGACAGGCAAGATCCCGATGAACGAACCTCTGACTCGAGAGATAATCCATACCCGCGGCGATTTGCAGCGTGGTCCACTCGAGGCAGCTCTGCGCGCATATCCGTTTGAGGGGAGATTAACGGCGGGAGCGTAGAGATCGCTCGCTCAGTCTGATCGCGTACGTACCTTGGTGAGTGAAAGAGGAGGAGGAGCAGAGGGTGCGATATCGCGTTTCCCGTTAGCTCGTAGAACTCTGGCGAGATCGCCGTACGCCATGTACTCGAATATCATCCAAGGGCCGCCCTCGGAATCGCGCTCCACCACGCCCATCAGCGAGAGTATGTTCTCGTGGCGAAAGGTCGACATTATCTCGACCTCGCGCATGAAATCCTCTTCAGCCTCGCGCGACGCCGTGTCCTTCAAAACCTTAACCGCTACCCAATTTTTGGTCGATGGATCGCTTCCGCGAATTTCACCTGCGAGATACGTTTTCGAGCTATAGATTGGTCGTTTTCTTTGGGTTTAGCCCCTCGTTCCTGTCCACGGCTGCGCGACCAACCCTTAAAAACTTTGCCGAAACAACCCTCGCCGATGTCACGAAGAAATTGGACCTCGTGTCGCGGTAGGAGCGGGACCTCGGGGGGTGGCGAACAATTCGAGTAGTGCAGATTGGGCGTGTATCCGTTGGCCAGCGGTGGTTCCCTCTTGAGACTCCTCGGTGAAGTTATCTAAAAGGACGCGCGACGAGTGTCATTGGCGGCAAGGGAGGGGTGTGCTCTTCCGTTTGAGTATTTACCGCTGAACGACGAGACTCGGGAGTTTTGCCGCCGCCGCCGCTGGTGCATCTCGCTCGCCTGAGATAAACGAGGAGGGTGAGAAAAGCGAGGAGGGCAAGGCCCGATATCGCCACTGGCAGGCTTTTCGAGGCGCGGCCCTCGACTGTGCGGTCCGCCGCGACCTGTGTCGGAGAGAGAAGAGCACTATTTACCGGGTCGGTATTGCACGATCACGGAGAGCTAAATAATCAAAGGAACAAAAGTCGGAACCTGCTCGACGAGGTCCGGCAGCGTCGTCGTTGCGTTCGTCGCGTTAGTCGTGTTCGTCCCGTTTCCATTCGGCGGCACTATTATGTTGTATATGGGCCTGGGTGTGAGGGGAGCTACAAACAAAAGCTCTTTGTAAAATATGCTCGAGTGAAGTATATTCCGTTTGCTCCGCATACTCACCCAAAAGTCGATTTGGACACTTGAGATCCCTCGTAGGTGGCGAGAGATCGTGGGGACAGACGCATCTGGACGTCTCACTGTCCAAGCTTCGGCAGGCTGCCTCTTTGCCGCACACGTGGGGATTCTCGTTGCAATTGGCCGACTCGCCGATCCGCGGAGCCGCCGCCGCCGAAGCCTCCGACGGCCTCTCGTCTGTTTTCGACAGACAAACAACGTGTACCCCCTCTCTTTTGCGGACAATGCGGGAGAGAAGACGCGGGCTTTGGAAAACCGACACAGCGAGGGCCGTTGTTCGAATTCGCGGAGCGTGCACCCAGATAAAGCTTTGGTTACCGCGAGCGAGACGGACGCCAGCAACCGATGAATGCCCTTCACTGTTGCCCACCCCCCCCCCCCCTCCTCCGCCCCTTCTACATTGCCGGATCACCAAAAGCTACGAAAACGTTTTCGCTTCCGTTGAAAGAATAAAGCGAGGCAAAAAGAGCGGGACCGCGCGGTGACGAAACGCTGCGCGGGACCCTTTTCTTATCTCTTCATTTAGTCAGATTTATCTCAGTTCTGGAGTATTTTTCTTGGAATAAGAATATGCGATAGGAGAGCGTTGATCGCGCTCGTCGCCGTTGCTGCTGCTGCTGCGGCTGCTGCTGCTGCTGCCGCCGCCGTCGTCTTTACTCTCCCCCTCTCATCGATCAACATTTGTTTAAGCGATATCGCCTTATTTAGATACAATATATACTTTGATATTCATTACCGGAACGTCCTCGTCTTCTCGATGTCCTGCCGTTGGAAAACATTTCGCACAACTACTACCGCTGCTACTGTTACTCGATGTCAACTAGTATAGTGTATTCCTCTTCCACACGCTCGCTCATATTTCATTTATTTATTTTATTGTTGATGTTTATCGTTGGACGAGGCTACACGCGTTTCAACAATAATTTGTCGTTCGGAGGGGAGCAACTTTGAAGCTCGGGAGCAGGCGACAAGACGATAATGCCGGCGCGATCGCGTCGGCCGCGAGAAGAGCAATCGCGTTGGAAGAGGTCGAGGCGCGACCGATCGCGGTGAAACTAAAGAGAGAAACTGAACACGACTATCACACTAGAAGCGACCGTCTTTCGCATATATACGTACGCAACGGCGGCTCGGACGCGCGCGCGCGCGCGCTCGCCGCCTCTCTCGCTTCATCATCACTTTTCCCCTTTTTCTTCTTTTCATCTTTTATTCAACGTACACGTATCGCTCTGTTTCGCGTTGGAGGAGGAAGAGGAGGAAGAGGAGAAAGAGGAGGAGGAGAAGGCGGGGGTTGAGTTCGGGTCAACGATGTCGAGCAGCGAAAATCCCATCTACGGTAATCGCTTCCCTCGCACGTTTTTTTTCTTCTTCCTCGCGCTCTGCTGCGACAAAATAGGTTTGGAGCGATAAAACATTAGGGCAAGTAAAAATGGTCACGTTATGCGGTTACTAAACGAAAGGTGTCTATTGTTGCGTATAACAATTGTCGTGGGTTGGCAGAGAACAGGCGCGGGGTGGGTGGGGGGGGGGGGGGGTTTACTATTCTCTCGGAACGTACGGCCGCCGAAGGAGGAATGCTCTCGAACGAAGAAAACGTGTGCACGTATGGACACAGCGACGAGGTTAACGCGTGCACCTGGAAGACAGGAATAGCGTCTCTCAAACGAAATACATCCTGCTCTCGCGTAGCATAAACAAACGCGAAGCAGCAGAGAGGCCTTTCTATTTATTTTGTTGGCTCGATCGGCTCGCGCGTACGCGCGCGGGTGCGCGACAATGTTACTCGTATTTTTTTGTTCCTTTTTCCTCATCGCGATATACTACGAGGCAGGACTCTCGTTGCGCGGCGTTGAGGTTGGAGGGGTGATCGAGGGGCGGGGGGGGGGGGGGAGGAGCACACAGGGCTCACGCAAAAGCAACGATCGCAGTAGCGAGCGCGCCTTTTTCCCCGTCACACACTCCTTGGCCGCAATTGTCGCGCGACTATGTTGAAGATGAAGCGTTATCTGCCCCCGCCGCAGAGGCTCTGCGTCAGTATGCGTCAACGCAGCAAAGAATTTCTTCGAGAAAATACCCTTCACGGATTCGCATATTTCGTGAATAGCCGTCGACCGCTCTGGGAACGGTAACGCGCGTCGAATAAATGGACTCGCAAGGGGCGGGAAGGGGATTTAAAGAAAACCCGTACAGGCGTCGTTGGGACGAGAGCGGATAGATAGATAGACATGTATTGTTGCAGAATGGCCTGGTTCGTGTGCACCGCGGCGTCCTTTGCCGCCGTAGTAGGAATCATATTGACGATATGGGAAAAGTTTGACAGCGATCCGGCTCTGATGGGTCTCGACACCGAGACCGAGGACTGGGTAACGCACTTTCCGAGCGTCACGATATGCCAACCGAATCCGGATTTCAACTTTGCCGCCTACGAACGCGTGGGTTTCTTCGAGACCGCCGCATTTACTCCTCCCGTTTTGCCCTCGAGGAGAATGATTTTAATTGTCGTTGGGATTCCACCTAGGATCCGGAGTATTACGCGTCCATATACGAGTGGTCGTGGCACTCGTCCAAGGACGAGAACGCTCTCCTTCCGGTGGACCTCCTCCCGGGTCAAACGTACAGCCAAATATTTTACGACGCCGCGCCCGATTGTCAACATTTGTTCGACAATTGCACCTACTTGTAAGAAGCCCGGGGGGGGGGGGGGGGCTAGGGGAAAGCCTCAAATTCAAGCAAGGACATTCTAGTGAGGCTGCGTAATTTCAGTGGTAAGGCCGCATCGTGCGAGGAAATGTTTGTCAAGGTGAAGACGAGCCGCGGGCCGTGCTGTTTCGTCCATGCCAAGAAGATAACGCGGGAGACGCGACCGTGGGAAATTTCGTTTCGCAGCAATGCTTATCCCATAGGGTAAGTAGCGGGATTTCGGTGGGGGGAGCTTACGGGGTAGACGAGTAAAAGTACGAACGAAAACGCAGAATCGTGCTGTCGGAGGTGACAGGAAGTTGGCAGGAACGCGAGGCTCCGTTCTGGTATTACGCGTCGAACGGTATAACGACGAGAATATCGATGCTCTCGACTTACGTGACCGCCGCGATCGAATCAATATCGCCCCGTCGCCGAGCATGTCACCTGCCCGAGGAGTATCCCTCGTACGAGGCCTGCCTGCACGAGTGCCAAACCAGCCGCGCCCTTGCGGCCTGTCATTGCGTCCCGTGGTTCCTGAGATCTCTCGGAACGATCCAGTCTCATAAAGAGTGCACCCGATCCTACGAGTACAGCTGTCTGCGAGACCGGAGCCACGACATTCTCAACAAGGAGACCTGTCGATGTTACCTCGGCTGCAATCACACGAGCTATCTGATGGAGGAGCTCGAATATCGGACGGACGACGTCGTCGAGATACGTATGAACGCTTGGCCCGCGGTACGCTACAAACGCGACGTTAAATTCGGTTGGTTGGATCTTTTGGTCTCGTTTGGCGGTATCGCCGGTCTTTTTCTCGGCTATTCGCTTCTAACCTCGGTCGAGTTGACCTACTACTTTTTTCTTCGAACGTACTGCGGCGCCGTTCTCGTCGGACCTGCGGACGAGGTGAGGAAAACCTTTGCGACTGATGGGGAAAACAGGCGGTGGCGGCGGCAGCGGCGGCAGCGGCGGCGAGGGCCTCAGTACGCCGCCGCCCGTGTGCTTCACCGCCAAAATGTTTACTACGACTACGCCGATTGAGAGCCGCCACGTGGAACGCGCTTGTTCAAACTACTGCACCCTTTAGTCTCGCCACCGCCCTTTATTGCGCTCCGGTATACCAACCATTTTTTCTTTCATCTCCCTAATCCTTAAATCTACGAATATCCTTATGTACACACACACACACGCACGATATATCTACATTTATATAATCATATGCGCTCCTTTGTTCCGCGATTCTTGTCAGCGATAGACAAATTGGTCTGTGGCATGGATTATACAGTTAATAAATATCGCCATGTATTCGTGATCCCATCAATAATTATTCATGTCTAAATGCGTCACCTACTATCTTGACACGCGTATTGAGACGAATATTGCGATACAGGATCACGATATTCATTGACTGTGTAATCCTTGCCTATATGTATCGAAAAGCTCCGTACACTCGGCACTTTTGTTTGTTTGCTTGTTCGCCTTGTTCTCGGCGGCTGTACGTCAAAAAATGCTGCTCTCTCTCTCTCTCTCTCTACCCTCGTATATGCACGTGTATACGTATATCCTATCAAAAGTTAAATTTACAATAATTCAAAGTGGTCGATCTTGCAAGTTTGTTATCGCCTTTGGTCGTTTCCAATCTTTCATTTGTCGCTGCGAGTGGTAGAAAAATTTGCGGCGAGGATTTGCTTGATTTCATCTTGTTGCTCCGTTGCGACGATGGGGGGGTCGGGGGGGGGGGCGTAGAAGCCTAAATTCATATCGTGTAAAAGCGCCTATCTATATTCGGCAATCGCTATTCGAGCAAACGCAGGACTTCCGTGCCGACGCCGCCGCTGCAACTCGACTCTATCCTAGTCGGTGAGTCTACGGGCATGTGAAGCGACGTCTCGGTCAGATGACCCTCCTCGCGTTTCTACGTCGATTCTTCGGGCTCGCACTCCACTCTAACTGCAAATGAATTTCTCGAGTCGCGTCACAACGATCAAAATTACCCGCACAATCGATTGTTGTTCTCACTCACCGGTGGATTGGTCAGCGTGGGCATCGTCGACGTCCGGCAAATTTGGTGGCACGATTACGACGACGCCGTCGTTCCGTCGCGGTGGTGGTATCGTCAACCACGTTCCGGTGTACCTCCTGGCCGCTTGGTTCATCTCGTCGAGATGAACCATCTGGCTCGAGACCGAGCTGTCAAGGGGTAATACCGCCTTAAACGTCTAAAATTTAGCAATTTTTTGTTTGGCGGAAGGACAACCAAGAGGATAATATTCCGGAATATTATTAGGTGTATCTTGGACTAAACAAGAAAAAAAAAAATTATATTAAAAAATTATACAAAATGGTGATGCTGGAGCCATTCTCGCGAGGCACGTTGAATTTGAGACTCGTGGTATAACTGATGCAAATTAAAACGTGGATTTTTTAAAAATAATTCTATCAATATACACGATTTAGAGCCACACGAGCCTGCGGACCTTTATGCAGGTACCAAACTTTTTCCCCTTATTCTAGATGGTTCAAAGCATCTCTTGAGCCAATAAGAAAAACACGATTTTTAGAAAATTCTACAGTGGTGTTGGCCCTTATTTTTTTTAATTAAGAAAAATGTTGTAATCTTTTTTTTTCTTTCCTCTCATCAAGGTTATCGAGTGGGAGAAATCTCCCTTTATTTACCCGAGTGTGACCCGTTTCTTGACCCGACTTCCGAGATCCGAGTAGCCCCGATGAATTGGCCTGGGTTTCGACGTTTCGACGTGTCCACTGCGACTCTTTGCGGTCGGCGAGCTCGGCTCGGACAGTTGCTTATCGATGAGAAGCGATTTGAGGCCGTTACCACCGTTATCGCTCGTCCCGACTTTTTGTGCCTCGTCGTTGCAAGGGAGAGGAGGAGGAAGAGGAGGAGGAGGAGGAGGAGAAGTCGGTGGCAGCAGCAGCGGTAACGTCAGTATTTTCTTGCGATCCTCCATGTACAATTGCATCAACTGGTCCAATTTGGTCTCGATATCGTCGACCTTGCGTCGCGCACCGATTAAGCCAGAGTTTTAAAAAAACGCGCATACGCACGCGGTTGTCGCGAAACAAGCTTCAATTTTCTTACCTGCCTCTCGACTTTAACGACTCTCGATGCGAGGCTGACTTTCGAGGCGTAAACGTCCCTCGCCTTTGAACCTTGCTTTCCAAGGATTTGGTCAAATCTACGAATAAAAAAGAAAGAAAAAATGATGCGGGCGATTCGTCGGTGCTCGTGACGCCGCTTTCTTTTTTTCACGAGAACATTTTTACATAGGCACACGCGCGACGCAACTATATACGAGAGGAAGAGAGGCTGATCTTTTGTTTCTACTAAAATTCAATTTTTTACACGTAGACGAACAAGCAAATAAGATGGCCAGTTGCTAAAGATTAAAACATGCAGAAAACCAGACACACACACACACACACACACACACACACACACACACACACACACAGACACACAGAGAGAAAGAGAGAGAGAGAGAGAGCACGATTGTTCATATTTTCTTCCGATTGCATACGGTTCTTGATACGTAGTTGCGTCGGTCATCTTTCTCGCGGTGCTCTCACGTTTCTTTTTTCTCGCAAAATAAAAGCCCGGAACGCGACAATGAAAGGAGGGGCGGGAGGGGGGGGGGGCGAAAAGGCACAAGACGAGCGCATAGAGTGTATCTGTAATCCAGGTATACCTGAACTGGAGATTTCGTACGCGGTTGAGTAGATCCGCGTGCCCGGAGCTGTACTGCTCGATCACGTCCTTGACGTCGTAAGGTTTCAGAGCTTCTCTGAACTTCTTGCGGGCCACGAAGTATTTGAGCTGCCAAGCACACACACACACCACGCAAACACTCGTCTTTGCCCGTTTTATTTTTCTCTATCGTCTCTCTTATAGTCGAAAAAAAACTCGGCGGTTTGCCTCAACTCGCAATCGATCGCCAAGTTTTTTTTGTTGTTTCTTTCGAATTACGAAAAACGCGTTATCGCCGAGTTTTCGCGTCGAGCCTTTCCACAGATAATTGGAAGAGAAGGAAAAAAGGGGTCAGGAAGAAAAAGAAAAGTGGGTCACCGGTGATCGATCTATCGTCTCTCGTGGCAGCAGCGAGCGGGGGGGTTTGAGTTATTCGACGTCCCTTTGCGCCACATTAGTCTTGTCCCCGTGAGAGAATGGGGTAGGTACCACCGCAATACATTCTCTTCCATATATATGTGTATGTATGTGTGCGCGCGCGCGCGCGCGCGCGTGTGTGTGTGTGTGTGTGTGTGCGCGCGCGCGCGTGTGTGTGTGTGTGTGTGTGTGTATATATACATATACGGAAGAAAATGAGAAGCGGCGCTCGAGTCCTTGCCGTGGTACCCGCCCCCACACGTATTGCGCGCGCGCGTGTGTGTGTGTACGTGTGCGTGAGCGTGTGACCGCGTATAAGCTGGCTGGGGCATTTAATCGTACACCTCTATCGAATATCGTTTCATCGTGGCATGCAAACATGCGAATCCTTGCTGCCGCAGTTATTACCGATACGAGGCTCCCTTCTGGCAAATTCGTTTTTCTTTAGTTCTGTTCATTCAAATTTTGCCGCGTTAATATTCTACGTGCACGTATATACATTGCGCCACGAGGGCAAGGAGTGAGAAAAAGACGCTCGAGAAATAAACGAGCAAAGTATATAGTGCTCTGCGAGAACACACTCTTTGTATACGTAGGTGGAGGTAGAAAAGCGGCGAGGTACGAGACTCGTGCGATGGAATAAATGTCCGATGTCACCGAGGATGGACCAATCGTGTATATATAGGTGGTGGTGGTGTGTGTGTGTGTGTGTGTGTGTGCAGTAGTAGAGAAAAAGAGAGCGTGGATATAATAAAGATTGACGAGGGATTTTGGAGTATGTATGTTCATCAATGTCTCTCGCATCGACGTACGCGCAATTATGCGCAAAAATAAAAAGAGCCGGAAATGGTCTACGAGCTAATGAGAGAGATGAAAGAAAAGAGTATCGTGTGCGACGAAAAAGAGGGAAGAGCGCAGGCACGTATCGTTTTAGTGTGTGTTTATTCGTTTGTTGAAGATTTTTTTTCTTTTTTGTTTTGTTCGTCTCTCCGTGATACCTATTCTGAATGTTTTTGACGCGACTGATGAGGTCGACGTGGCCCGCGCTGTACTGCTCGATCACGTCTTTAACGTCATACGGCTTGAGAGCCTCTTTGAATTTGCGTCTTGCCACAAAGTACTTGATCTGACACAATAGTGGAAAGGCACGAGGAAGCGGCGGCGGCGGCGGTGGCGGCGGCGACGGCGGCGGCAACGACGGCGACGGGGGCGACGGGGGCGGCGGCGGTGACGGTGGCGTCGGCAGCGTCGGCGACAGCGGCAGACAATCGTCACACGGACGCACGTTAAAAGGTCAATTTGTATTACGACGCGTAAGAGTTGTTTTCTCAAAATTGGCCCGTGAGTGTCTACACCTCTCGAAGGGCGCTTCCAAGGGACGTTTGTACAAACATCCCCCGCGGAAACACATACACGGTATACACATGTTTCATCTTACAAGGAAGGAGGCGCGAATAAGAGCAAGGGAGGGGGTGTCTCACCTCGGGAGGGGGGCTCTGTGGAAACGAGCGAGCGTTTGATGGAAGAAAATGACGACGACTACTCACCTTGCGAATCGCTCGAATGGCCGTTTTGTGCTTGTTGGTCAAATGAACGCATCGAGGCTCCTCGTCCTCATCTGCTGACAATCGAAAAATCGAATTAGAATTTGGCTCGTGAAATAATCTCGTCGGTCAGGTGCGCGCACGCGTCCTACGAACCGTCGGAATTTTTCTTGGACAATGCCGTTTCGGCGACAGAGTCCTCCGAGTAGCTCGCTTTGAGATTCTTCGTTCCTATAAGCGGTGTCTCGTTGTTTTCTTCGTCGTTGCAGTTGCCGTGATCGTGGTTGGTCCCACCGCCATCGCTCGCGACGCACTCGCCCAAATTTTCGGCCGAGGCGACGATGTCGGCGGTGAAGCTCCTGGAGGTGACCGCAACGGGCCGATGATTATTTTCGTTGCAAGCCTTGTGGGAGGAACTCGGACCGTGAAGCGATGTGCTCTTGTGACGACGTATCGTCGGCAAACGACTGACGAAAGAGGCGTTGTGCTTGAAACTGGATGGAGCGCGGCTGCTTCGAACAAGAGACAAATAGCAGAGCTCAGTCGGTATAGCACACGCTCGAACAGAGGCGAAAGAGAAAAAGGGGGGGGGGGGCGTATAGACCTCGGCGGAGCAGAGAGCGGAATCCGATGAATGTTCCAGGTTGCGACGCTGAGGCTGTGCTCGTCGGCGGCGTAACATCGCCAGAGGGCCTGAATGAGACTCGCCGCCGGCTGCCTTCTCCGTATCATGTGCTTTTGCCTCTGTTGCTGCTGAACCTTGAGTGCGAAACCCGAGCCGAGAATTCCCTGCAACGGAGAGACGAGAGAGAGAGAGCGAGAGAGAGCGAGAGATATCGAATGTGTGGCTGTGTGTGGGTGCTAAGAGTGTCCGTTAAGACAGCTACAAGTATACGTACAGCTGGTAGAGCGAAGAAGGATATTCCGAGGAGGGCGCAGAACGAGGCAATTACCTTACCCTGCCAAGTTTTTGGCACGGCGTCCCCGTAGCCGACGGTGCACAGGGTGATCTTTCGGAACAACAACAAAACGCTCGCATTCGAGGCACAAAGTACGTGTGGACGGATAAATCTTGTTCGCGCTCACCACTCCCCACCAAAGTGCCTTGGCAAAGTTGTTAAACTGCTCGTCGTCTCTCTCAGCGAGATAGACCAGGAAGCTCGCGAAAATGAGACCAAGGAAGCCGATGTAGAGGGTCGTGATGAGTTCCTTGAAAAATAATGTTCTTCGTATATAAATTGGTGAGCGGAATAGTGGGGGAGGAGGCGAGCCGGCGATAGGAACCTGGCGATGAGCGTAAACGACGCTGCCGAGTAATTTCCACGTTCCACCGCGACGATCCATCCTAACCATCCGAAGAATTTGAAAGAATCGAAGTCCACGGAGGGCACTCGCGGCGAAAACTTGACCGCTGCTTCTCATCGCAAGAACGACGATACTCGCCAGAATGGTGACAACGTCTGCATCGCGATCAATAATCGATTGTATCGACAAACGCGCACACGCACGCACGCACGCACGCACGCACATGCACACTCACCGATGATGCAGAAGGGCCTTCGAAGAAACTTGAGTCGACCAACGGCAGTTTGGTAACGGGAACGACACCCGGAAGACCAGAGTCTGCCAATAAGAGATACTATTGAAAGCCAATTTGCACTGCATATTGTGTCAAGTGCCTTGCTAGCGCGTCTATACCTGAAACAAAATTCGAGGCTGAACCAGACGACGACCACGAGTTCCATGTAGTATAGGAGCAAACCCGCCTCCTTCTCATACTCATCGATCGTACTGAAGACCGAGAGTATCAGACACGCAAACACCATACAAAATCTGTAACAGAGGGATTGGCGTCGCGCGTATATCGGTGAAAGGGTCTGTGGCGCGAGAGAGGGAGGATAAAGGACAGCGCGTACTCACACGAGCATGTGATAAGTCACCGCGTAAACGCCCCGAGGTCGCTCGAGAAAATTATAGAAGCTCGTCTGTATTTTCCGATAGCGAGCGTCCCGTCGCGTAGCCCTCCCGTAGTTTATCGGCCGTCCCAAGAGTGACATTCTCGGCCCCGTCAATCGTCCGCGGCCAATGCCACCGCCGCCGCCACCACCGGAGCAACCGCTGCACATTTCCCCCAGGAGGAAACGAGAGAAAAAAAAAAAAGAAAAAAACAGAAAACTCAAACAAACCCTTATTTTTATTTCTTCCCGGTCTTTTCTCACCGCGTCGTCATTCCTATACTCGGACACGCTCGCGATTGAGCCTTGGCTCGTAAAATTGGGATTCGAACGGGCCAAACCGCGTGGGCGACTCACCGGCACGATACTTTCCCACGGGAAAAGAGAGGCAAGCGCGGTCGCGCTTCGCTGCCGCAAAAATATCGAGTATAGTTTTCCGATCGAAGCGAGTTTAAATCACTCGAGATCACCCGTCGTTTCCGTGTAGTGACTACTCTCCGAGTTTGGGGCAATCGTTAGGAAGAAGCGCTAATGAGATCGCACTGCGCTCACCTGAATGGCTTTTGGTCCATATCGAGACTTCGAAAGCGAACCGTCGTTGTCGTTGTCGTCGTCGTCGTCGTCGTCGTCGTTGTCGTCGTTGTCGTTGTCGTCGTCGTCGCCGCCACCACTGCTGCCGCGAGTGGACTCGCGGAACGCGATACAAAGTGCGAGGTAAGGACGAACGAAGGACGGTGAAGCAACGACGCCCGGCTGTCACCTGCTGATAGTGACTCCGACGTCATTATCGCTGAAAAGCCCCCGCACATGTACACTATAAAGACGCCCGCCCATACGTCGTCCACGGGGCATTTCGTTCTCCGACGATCCCGATTAAATTGGCGATAAAGGAGGCGCGGGGGAAAAGCACGAGAGAGAGAGAGAGAGAGAGAGCCGCGGACGTCGGCCGCGTCCCGTAAGACGCGCGCGACGAAAAATATTGGGCGTAAGAAAGGTCGCGAGTGCGCGGAAGATTCAAGGACCCGAGTAATATGCGTGTATAGTATAGTGAGGGCACAGGATGAGAGGCGCGCGCGCGCGCGGAACGACCGCACTCCCGATGAATCTTCTTCTTCTCCTTGCCATTGAATATTTATGACGACGGATCTTACTCTCGAGATTTGACAATTTTGGGTCGAGCCGCGGCGAAAATGAGAGCTCGAAACTCACCACTGGAGTGTCAGTTGGTCGATCCGCACTCGTCCGCCTCGGGCGAGTCATGCCTCGAAAAAGCAGCTCAGCTTCCGGGAGTTTTCATCTGAAACAGACACCAAAGAGCGAATCTCGAACGTTGTACCGTTCGTTTTGAGATATTTGCGCGAAAAACTTCTCAAAGAGAGATCCACCTCTTCTCCGGAAATGGAGAAAAAGTGGAAGAGAGGAAAAAGTAAGAAAACGAGTCTTACCCGCGAAACCACCCCCCCCCCTCCCTCCACCGGACTCGACATATTTCTCCATTGTTCCAAAAATAATTTGCCGCGTCCAATTAGTTGGTTCGAGTAGGAGAAGGGGGTGGAGGAGCAGTCGCAGCAGTGCGGCGAGGAAGGTGAGCAGGCCGCGCCGTCATCTCTCGGCTCGCCGCGTTGCGATTCACAAAAGACAAGCGGGCGCGCGCAAAAGTAGCAGCGGCAATCGTGGCTCAAACTTTCGAGCTTCTTTTCCCGCCCCGGTCACTCGCGTATTCTTTTTCCTCCAAGACGATGAGAAGGAAGAAGGAAGATCGTCCTTTAGGGCTACGATTATTCAGCCCCGTCGACCCGTCTCCTCTACACATACATATATTATATATATCTACACGCTTCGCGTCGAAGCCTCGAGTTTATCTCCCGGGATAACGCGCTCGCTCTGGAGTGTGATTGCATTTCTGGCTGATTGCTCGTCGGATATCCTTACCGCGACCCATATGTGCGCACACACACACACACACACACACATATACGGTACTGGCCACAAAAATCTACGCACCTCTGTAATTACCTACGATATTTCCGCTTATATGTATGCTCAAATGATAAATAGAATGGGCATTGAGCAGTCTAGAGCAGGGTTTTCCAATGAACCGTGGGTCCGCGGACAACATGAATAGAAATACAAAGTTGACGAACGAGGCCTAAGGGGTTTCCCGTCAAAGGGAAAAGGAGGGGGGGGCTAGGGGTCGGCCGTTAAAAAAGGTTAGGAATGGCTGGTCTAAAGGAAATATTACTATTCTGTAGCCCCCCCCCCCCCCCTCCTCCCACGTAGCGGGACCGTAATGCTTGGCCAGACCCCCGCCCTCTATTCCGTTACGTAACGGGTGCTTTGTCGTCAATAATTGCGATTTTTTTCATAGACAACTAATTATGAAAGGATCGGGTTTATGCTCATTTTATGAAGTATATATTCATCTAGTTTTATACCAATGTTTATGACAAAATCTTGAAAATTAACCAAGATATATGCCTTGATTTGACGACGAAAAAGAAATTCTCTTCGTTGTCCCATCGATATCTTTATGAAAGGTTATCTGTAAATCGAAAGTAAACAATTTATCGATATCTATACAACTGTAGCTATCGTTATGCGTAGCCGTGTTTTTTTTTTACATAATGCCGACAGTTTGAACATTTTTTTCTATTTTCAAGGCCCTTTTTCTGTATCCAAGCAGTCTTTAAAAATAGTTATTATCAAATGTTAAAAACGCGGATACGTACAGCCTTAGTCACTGCGATTAGAAAAATGTTTTTGAAAAAATTGAGAATTGGTTGATAAGTTTTTAAGTATTCGCTCGAACAAGGTCGAAAAAACTAGTTTCGAGAAAAACGCGTTCAAAGTTTTCGTTCCATGTTTCTTGATATAAAGTTGCGATTTTTTCTAGAATATTGATACACTGTAAAAAAAGTAATTAAATTTACTATACTTTTATAATTGAAAATTTCTAAACTCGGAATATGAAACGCAAATTCGCACTTCAGTAATGGAAATTTCAGTAATGGAAATGAATTATCATAGATGCGTATACATTTTAATATATGGGACATTGAATATTAGTATACTGCTCATGAGTTTTTCAACGCGCATCATAATAATACAAATATTTGTTTGATTAATGCAACAAACGTATATGATTTCATTATTTACACAAAAAAGTTTAAAAATCGCAATATGACTATTATTTTTAACTTCATTCTGTTGAAAAGTACAATACCTCGTACATTGAATATTACAAAACGCTGTTTAATGAAATATGAAATTTAAAATACTTTTACAATACTATGGCAAATTCAATTTCAAAACTTAGTATATGAATGGATATTTAGGCTTCAGTGTTGTAAAATTCAATACCGGACCTACATTTCATACGGTTTTACATTTCGTAATACGTACGAATTGAATATTAATACACTATCTACAATTTTTCAAGGCGTCTAATAGAAAAATAAATATTCTTAGTTGAAAAATACAACAAGCGTTTTGAATATATACAATGTAGACGAAGTAAGAAAATTACAAACTGACTCTTAATTTTTACAATACTTGGTTCAGGAGTATACAATTTTTTGTGCACTGAATATTATGATAGACTGGAGAATATTTGGAAATGAATAGGACATTTACAATACGAAGGCACGTACATTTTCTAATTTACAAGGAGACGGCTGAGCCTAGATGTCGCGAATCGGGTTCTCCTTTCGCGGGGTGAAAGTTGAAGACCTCCGAATTAACGTCGTTTTTTAAATTTTTGTTCCAATAGGCCTTAGTTGCTGAGATATCGCGATTTGAAAATTTGGGAATTTCGGACGGAGCCAGGCCGGTTTCGCCTCGCGCGTAGAGTACGTTGAGCGTTGATACTTAAGAGGGAATGATACCTCATCGCGGTCGGTATGGTAGAACAATTATAGATTCCCAAAAATCTCTGAAACGGCTCTTCAGATCCCGTCGAAACTTTGCCAAACGATGTCAAATAGATAGACGAACAGCTGTCTTCCCCTCAAATTTTCTGAATTTGAGGGGAAGACAGCTGTTCGTCTATCTATTTGACATCGTTTGGCAAAGTTTCGACGGGATCTGAAGAGCCGTTTCAGAGATTTTTGGGAATCTATAATTGTTCTACCATACCGACCGCGATGAGGTGTCATTCCCTCTTAAGACAAGAGCGGCCGTAACTAATACGGTAAGACGACGGACTGGCACTCTGAAAGTTCACGGTTCGCGTCCCCATGCTTTTTTTTAATTCAATTTTTGTTTCTTTCTAATCTCTCATAAGACTTTGCATGTGCAGGTAAATAAGAAAATTCGAAAATATGTATTACTAGTTTTATTTATCTACTATATTAAAATAATTAATCCAATCATGAAGTCACAATTACATAGCACAATAATATTGTATAACAAATAATTAATCTTAATAATCGAGCCACAATTACAAAGCAAAATGATATGGTTAAAAAAATAAATAATTAATCTAATTCACACTTGCAAATTTCGCGGCAGGTAATTATTCTGATTCTTCAATCAGATCGGTATGCTGACAAATTGGAGGGAGGAAACCATCGTAAAAGCAAGGGAAGTACAAAGGCTTACGACACCACGAACTAAGATGAATTTCAATATAATAGATAAATAAAACTAGTAATACATATTTTCGAATGTTCTTATTTACCTGCACATGCAGAGTCATGAGAGATTATAAATAAAATAAAAATTAAATTAAAAAAAAATCACGGGGACGCGAACCGTGAACTTTCAAGTGCCAGTCCGTCGTCTTACCGTATTAGCTACGGCCGCTCTTGTCTCAAGCATTAACGCTCAACGTACTCTATGCGCCAGCCGAAACCTGCTTGGCTCCATCCGAAACTCCCACATTTTCAAATCGCGATATCTCAGCAACTAAGGCCTATTGGAACAAAAATCAAAAACGACATTAATTCAGAGCTCTTTAACTCTCACCACGCGAAAGGAGAAACCGATTCGCGACATACAGGCTCTGCCTTCTCCTTGTTAGTATGTGTTTATTCGGATAATCTGGTTTAATATATAATTCAGTGCAGAAAACTTCAAATTCGTGCTTTGCATAACAAACGTATCGAGTAACACCAAATCTAAAGTAAGTGATGAACACCCGGAGCGATGGTCTAGTGGTTAGCGTGCTCGCGACTGAACCAGCGGACGGAAGATTCCGGGTTCGAATCCTCGTCGCGTACACTTCGTCGTGAAATCTTTTTCTTCGGCATTTAACGGCGAAATAAGACTAGTTAGAAATACGAATTGTAGTCATGATGAATATAATACAGCGGGGGGCTGCGATCGCAAGGGGGGAACAGGGGGACAAAAGGAGAGGAAAGAACGGTCACAATGAGGGGAAGGATAGGAACAAACGCGAAAATCTAAGGATAAAACAAATAAGTAAGTGGTGAATTAACGGAACAAGCAGCCAAGTTAATTAACCCCAAACAAACTCAAATCGATTAGCATTAATTTTTATATATCCACAACTGATACTTTTGAATAGGTATACGATTTTTCCAGCACTTTGGTATTACAGTATTACTACACATTACTTAGCCATTCAAAACGTAGTGTATTAATTAAAAAATAACGATTATTAGTTTTCACGGACTGAATCAGTAAAAGAATTCCGGAATTTGTATATTAAAATTCATACAGAGTTTATTAAAGACGCAGAAAGTAAATAATAACAATTACACTAACCTACCACCGTAAAATTAATACTATTTTCTATGCCAAATTTACTTTTTTTTAATTAAAAAATGCAATCTGTGCGTATTAATTTTAATACGCTCACAATAGATAGCTTGCGATACGTATATGATTTTTCCAGTACTTAAGTGTTGCGATATTACTGAACAATTATTAGACATTCGAAAAGCAGTGCATTGATTTTCAAATGACAATATTAAAATTCATAAACGGTATCTGTAAAAAGACTTCCTACACTTTTATATTAATTTTAATACAGATTTTTTTTTACAGTGATTCTTACATTGAAGTATCTAGTCGCGGGAGATATGACGGTTCTTTATTTTCATGATAGTTCACAAAATAATAAGAGCCTGTACTTTATCTATTGTGAATGATGACACACCTGTAGGGACTGAGGCCACTAACCGGTCACGCTACCTGTTCTCAATAAAGTGACTACAACGCTGTCAATTTTCGGACTTGCGAATAAAAATGTTGCCAACATATTTTTCAATACATGTACTTTCGAGAATTATTTTTTTTTAAATGTCCTTCAAATTTTGGGGATGTGCTTGGGGAAATGCTTGGGGATGTGGGAAAGCTACTGTGCAAGTTCTTGTACAGTGATTTCCCCCCTTAATTGACATTGCGTGTAGAAAGCTGTCCACGGTACAATTGCACTCGAGTTTTGAATGATTAAAAACTTGAACACGCAGAAGTTTTGCCATTTCTGGCAGTTATAAAATCGTGACGTAACGCAAACCTTGATCCCCCCTACGTACGAAGACCGTAACGCCTGGCCGAACCCCCCCCCCCCCCCCCCCCCCCCATTGCGTTACGTAATTTTGTCCCACTTTTACGGACGCGCCAGAATACGGAGATTGAACTCCTTCCCTATCGTCTCCTTGGTCGTCCATGTTGGAATAAAGCCTGTGCGGACCGTGCGGACTAACAAGTTTCACGAATTGTGTTAGATTTAATAAAATATAATTGTGTCTCGGTGTGGTATGTGTTTATCGTGATATGCGGCGAAAACGATCAAACGATTGTTATGTATTTTCTCGTGTTTATAAATAAATTTTGTTTGTTACCGTTTCCGCAACGAAAAGAAAACAAATTGACTTAATTTCTGTATGTTGTTATCATTCTTTATCTGTGCAGCGTATCATAATGTGTGAATATGATGTATGATAATTTATAAAACATTTATCTGCATTCAAAAATCTTATGAATTTTCTTATTCCTATAAATGAATTTTGTTCGTTACTGATTCCGTAACGAAAAAAAAAAACATATTGACTTCATTTCTGTATTTCGATAGTATTCTCCAAAACAATCTATATCTTATAAGAATTCGACCTATCTATATAGAAATTTCCTTCACCAATTGGTTTTACAATCAATTTGCTCAAATTATAGCTCCATATGGAGTAGCAAAGGGTGCTTTCTGCATATCGTACGGCACTGGTTTGTTGCTGACTTTACTTCGGTTCGCTGGGAGAGCAGCGCTGCCCTTCTCGTCCTCACTTTCGCGGACGTTCCGTCGACACTTCGTTCGTACTTCTTACCTCGAGTCTTCTTGGCCCAGAATTTGCAAAAAAAAATACCTTTATGAACCCGTCGAATTATAGAAGAAAACTTATCCAGAGTAATGGGAGCAAATGAGTCCTTTTCGATCATGAGCGTGTGGTTGAAGCCCGGAAAACAGCTTGTTTAAAATAAAATAAAAAAACGGCGCACAAAACTTACGTTCGTAGGTAAAGACTGCAGCGACGCCGGCGGTGGCGTATTGGTTAGGGGCTGTTTCGCGTGGTTGGGAGTGTGAAATTTAGTTGAAACAAACGCTACTGATGAGAGCAGACATTTATATTAATATTGTAAATGAAAATTTGGGGGAATCTCTGCCGAAGGTCGATGTACATGATGACTTTATTTTTCCACGAGACGATGACCCGAAGTCCCAAGAGACAGGGGCTTCAGGTAAGATTACTATTTTTTGCGCGCGTACTATTTTTGTCGAACGTAAATTTGCCACTCTACGGGTTTCACTCAATAATACACGGTTGTCCAATATTTTCGATATTATTTCTGTGAAAAAATAGTAGCAGACTAGTCAACTTGCCGCTAGACTGCACAGTGCTTATTCTATTTATCATTTTCACGTACATATTGGCCCAAATATCGAAATTACACTAGTGCGTGCATTTTATTGTCGTCCAGTACGGTAGATCAGTTGGAAGCTGCGCGCTCAAAGGTCAACGGATAGTTGCCCCCCCCCCCCCCCTCCTTCGTGGTAATCCGTTTTCTCCGGCAAATGCGCCGGACGAAAAATCAATCGCAATGCCATAGTGGTGTTGACGCGCGTTCGTCAGCGACTTTCTTACAAAAGTTCGAAACGGACGTCACGTTTTGCCATTTTTGAATTTTTATTACATCGGGGAGGATATTATATAGCGGAGGGAGTCCAGGACCTCTCATCAGCAAGCCAACGCTGCGGTGTGCACGTTGGGTATACCGCGTGGGCGCGCGCACTCCCCCAGAGCGTGCGAATCGTATCGCATCAGTTATCGATTCGCGTCTCTAGCGCGCGCCAACGACAGCCGCGAGCGACACACGCGACTAGGGGGGACCTCGCCGGCTCAGACACTGTACATTCATTTATCGAATACACATATGTACGAAGAATTGCCCTTATTCGTGGAAATGATCCTCCTCCTCCTCCTCCTCCTCCTCCTCCTCCTCCTCGGTATCTATCGCAGTTTCGACGACTGAGCGGTCAAGAGAAAGATAAGAAAGTCACGGGTCCAGAAAGATGCCCGCTGTATCTATCCTATAATTGGTCATTTGTTTCTTTTCACCCCATTGTCATGGACGAAGCGGGTGAAAAATAAAGGAGAATGTGTAGAGAGGGGGCGGGGGCGGCGGCGGCGGCTCGATGTGAACGTCCGCGCAAACGTCTCGGCGCTGGTGCGCGGGAAAAATGATTAGACCGCGGTTAACGCGCGATATAGGCTCGTTCGAGCAACGTACGCGAATGCCGCTGAATCTTTGGCAATTGCGTAACACGTGCGATTGATTGGTGGCTCTACCTCGCTATCGAATGTTTCGCTACCGGGTGGATATCTCTCGCTAAGAATTTCATCCAACACGGAACGAGGAAATTAGACCTGGTGTAAAATAGGGGAGGGATACTTTTCGATACGAAACGAGAAAAGTAGAGAGCAGCGGGGGCTCACCTGCGAGACGAGTTCTGAGAGGCGACACGGATCTCGCGGATCTCGGTAAGCATCGGGCGGCCATTCGTCGTCGGCATACTCGAGCCGGCGTTGTTGGCCGCGGCACCGCGCCAAGAGCAATCGTACCCATTCGTTCTCGTCGATGGTTCCGCTGTCGCTGTCGGCGCCGCTGCCGCTACCACCAACACGATCACCGCCGTCGGGGCTTCTCTCCCCGCAGCTTCGTCGTGCTCGCGTTCTATGCGCTCCGCGCGAAAACTTGCGAGCATAACTCGCAAAATTCGCGTCCGGCGATTATGAGTGTTGGGTCCGAGATAAACGCCTCATAGCTCCTCCTTCGAGAGACGTATATTGCCAGGGATTTTCGACTCTGACGACGAGTAGTCCTGGCACGAGGCCCACTCCGTTCTCGCCGGCGGCGACTGCAGCTTCGTCCCGTAGCGCGGCGGGAATAACAGATCCCCGCTCCGCGACGTCGCGCGCTTCGTCCCCACCGCTCCTCTGCCCCTCCTCTCTATACCTATGTCCATCGCAAGATTGCGAAAACTTGCGCGCGCGATTACGCCTTGTCCAGGTCGCACACCTGCTGTTAAAGAGGACTTGACACTTTTCGAAACGAAGACTCGTTTGTAGACACTCCGCACCACCGCCTCGGAAGAAACAAGAGCAAAACGCTCTTGCACTGTCAAACGGCAGAATGTTGCTCGACGTGGCCGCATGCTCGCCCCCAAATCATCGCACGCGATCCGCTCGCGTACGATATCTCAATTATTGGTCCAACGAGAAGAAAAAAATATGAGGCTGTCGCGTCGGAGGTGTTCTTGGTCGGGAGGACAATGAGTGCCATCTGTCGTCCGCACCGCGCGGTCTCCATCGCGTCACCACCGGAAGCGGCGGTCTTCCCTTTTGCCATTATTTTTCCGTGATTCGACGCGCCTCCGCCGCCGCCGCCGCCGCCGCCGCCGCCGCCGCCGCCGCCGTTATAATCGATATTAAGTACAACTTACACCGCCTCGTCACAAAAAAACAATGCTCTTGGAGCAAACTAATAAAGCAAAGGGCAAGAGTATGATTTCCGTGGCGCCACAATTTAATGGTGAATTTTGGGTTATCAAGTCAAAATAAACACAATTTGAAGAATGGTAAGAGCTGATATTTCGATTAGTTTGCGTTTAAATTGCAATGATTCGTTGGTTATTGAAAACCCGGGAAAAAAAGTTCATGCTGAGTGGATATGTTCATATATGTTTCAGATATTGTCATACATGTATCAGATATATTTATATCTGACATTTTACAGTATCATATATGATTAGGTTTGATCATATTCCACATCACATATGCATATAGAAGATCATATCTGATCAAATACAGTATCTGGCCTGGCCATATATGAACTCATATCTGTTTATATCTGGCTAAGTACCAAGGCGAGTTGGTACTGTGAAACCATATTTGATTGAACATATATGATGTGTGATATATGAGCAGGCAGGTTCATAGAAAATTTTATCCCATCAGATACGATACCAAACCTGGAAAATATACCAAGTCTTATACACTTATACCCCTTATCGTATATGCAGTTGAGCTGCGCACACATGAAAAGATCTGAATATATAAAACGATATATGAGGATATGAGACGATATTCGATCAGATATGGCACCTCACCTGACTGTATTATATTCGATCATGTGAGTTACTGTAATATGGTTAATTATTAACACGTCAAGTGATGACGTGTTAATAACCCCGCACTATATATGTAAACATTTTAATATCTTTATGACTGCACTAACAAGATTTGATCTGTCTCAACAGGGTAAGATTTGCTCTGATATAGTCGGAGTCATACCCGGTCTGATAGTTGAGATAAGCTATGATTCTATCACATGGGCAGGTCTATTGTCCATAGATGTCCAGGTCTACTGGGATCCACGGTATTTTATTCTTATACGGATAGACAGATCTGGTCCAATAAGATTAGATTTGCCTGACGGGATCAGATCTGGCCCAATGAAATCAGATCTGGTCCAACAAGATCAGATCTTGCCTGGGGATTGAATCTGGTCAGACCTGCTGCGATATGGACGGGTCTGCTCTCAAAATTATCAAAATGGCTCTGATATGATTATACATGCTCAGATATAAGCATACATGATCTCTCATGACACTACATGAACAGATATGGCCATTTTTCTTGTCTAATCATATCTGATTCTACAGATATGATTCAGATATATTCGGATATGAACTTTTTTTCCCGGGTTCTTATCCGTGATTGGTGACAGCTAAATTTCACCCACTCCTTTTTCTACACTTTATACCAATGAAATTAGTTGTTGTTCATCCAAGGGGTGGGATCGCATCCCCCGTTTGTGGAGCAGCTCTCATCACCAACCACGGATGTATTATGACTTGAACTTTTCTCCGTCAGTTATCTCCGAACATTCAAAGAGGAAACATCAAGAGTCCAATCAGCGCGGAACTCTTGCCTCTGGCGAATAAATCACTCAAACATCTCCATGAGATGTTGAGACCCAGAAATATGTGTATATACAGCCTTGCTCAAAAGTATTAGGCACACTGTAAGTTTTCTGCTCGAACATAACATCGAATATCTCGGGGAAAAAAAATCGTACACAAATTTACCAAACGAGTTGTTAAAGCGGATAAAGCTCGCTTCATTTTGCTCTTTTATTTTTGAAATTCTTTTTTTCATTACCCGGCACATCATTTTCAACATGCCGGTTTTTTTCATGATTATCGCACTTTGCAAAATCGCGTGCTGCACTTTGAAAAATAGCAACCTCACCATTTAGTGATAAGATCTTTGAAAAGGACACCGTTAGCTTTAGGTTCGTTTTTTTTCAATTGTTGAGATTTTTTCTCGGTGAGTTATCTAGTTTTTTTTTAAACGGCAGGTTTCGAAAAACTGGCATCGTGCGACGTAACTTGAAAACTACGAGATTTGGAATATTTAGTCTAAAGAGTAAAAAGTTGTATTTTGTTATTTCGGATGCACTAATTTTTTTAAAGATTTTTATCCTAACACTTCTGTGTATCGCCATTTTTGCTTGGTAGTCGACGATTTGTCTAATCAATTTATTGCCGTTACTTTGAAATAAAGATGTTGTAATGCACATATTAAAAAGAGAAAAGGTACATTATTGAATTTGTACGTCGTACGAATCAGATGACGTTGTTCTTCTTCTCACGAATATTCGATTCTGCCGGAGTGTGGTTACTCTGTTCTTCCCGATTTCCTTCGTTTTGACTGGCTGTGAGATTCCATTTGTTTAATTCCATCATGTTTATAGGGATTTTTTTTAGACTCACCAATATGATTTCTGCGGTTTGACGGAGGATTGATATTTTAGGCGTTTTCGTTATTCGTACGAACAATTTACGCAGATTGACGACGTGACAAAAAAGAATTCTACAAAACGTGTTTACAAGAGTTACACATTACATTGTTGCTTCTCAAGTAATGCTCGGTAATACGACTTTCCTTCGAGGCGCTAAAGGTCAACGACACTCTAGTGCATGACGAGCATTCCTTGAAACAATGGGACACGTAACTACTGTTAAGACGATTTTTGAAGTTCTTTTTCGTTAAACCTCCAGTCTGCGGAAATCACTCGTACGGATAACACGTGAATGCGTAAAATATTAATTCTACGTCAAACTCATGGTTCATTTGACAATGCGCGAAAATCATATTTGCGAGTTTCAAAAAATGGCAAAAAAGTGAGCTCAGTCTGGTTAAACGTATGAAAATTCAGGCGCAAGCAGGCTGGCTTGCGAGAGGATGCAAGGCTAGAAAAAAACCGTGGCGCTCTGAAAAAAAAATAAGAAATTGCGAATAATATGGGCTAAAAATTATCAACATTCTGCCGAGGAAGATTGGTGCAAAATAATATGGTCAGACGAATATAACTTTGAAGTAAGTATGACGTATTCATTGCTTTTCTTCAAGAAACCAATTGATTTGATCGGTCATCATGTGTTGGAGATAATTTTGACCGTTTATGAGATACCAATTTTTTATGAATTTTCCAGATTTTTGGCACTTCTCGTACAACTTTCGTAAGAAGAGAAGTGGGGGAAGAATACCTTCCGGAGTGAGTAGTACCAACTATACAATTTAGAGGAGGCAGCATTATGGTATGGGGTTGTATGTTGGCAAGTGTCGTGGGTCGAATGTTCATTTGTGAAGGGCGAATGAATTCTGAAAAGTACATGAAGGTACTGGAGAAGGGATTGAGATCGTCCGTTGCGAAGATTTTTGGTAATGACAACACCGAATCCATCAAATTTCAACAGGACAATACGAACGTCGAAGGAACACTTGAAAAAAAGTATTGCAAGAGGAGTGGAGAAATATAGGCCCCGAAGTGTGCCTTCGGTTAGTGTGCTCCAAGCCCAAACGGATTGCGGCCGTGATTAGGGCTAAAGAGGGTCCAACGAAATATTAATGAAATAAACAAAATTGATCGTGACAGAGGTGTAAATATTGAAATATCACTGTTAATATTATGTTTTAATAAAACAAATTTCGCATAAGAATTCTGAAAAAATTCTAATGAGTTAAAAATTCAATTATGTACCTTTTCTCTTCTTGATATGATCATTAATACATCTTTGTCTCGAAGTAACGGCAATAAATTAATGAGACAAATCGTCGACGATGAACCAAAAAAAGGCATACAAAGAAATTTTGGAAAAAAAAATCTTAAAAAAAATTAGTGACTCCAAAATAACAAAATACAACTTTTTACTTCTCAGACTAAATATTTCAAACGTCATAGTTTTCAAGTTACGCCGCATGATGTTTGGAAACCTGACTTTTTTCAAGAAAAAACAAGATAACTCTGCGAAAAAAATCGAATTTTTTTAAACGAAACTAAAACTAACCGCGTCATTTTCAGAGATCTCATCACTAAATGGTGAGATTGCTGTTTTTCAAAGTCCAGCGCGCAATTTTGCAAAGTGCGAAAATCGTGAAAATCCGGCATATTCAAAATGACCCCCCGGGTACAAAGAAAAACGCAAAAATTAATAGCAAAATGAAGCTGGCTTTGTCCCCTTCAAAACCCCGTTGCTGAGAATTTCGATTTTGTGTCCGGATGGAAAACTTACAGGGTGGCTAATACTTTTGAACAAGGCTGTACGTATGTGTGTATATATGAAAACATTTATTTGACTACTTTCAATTAAAAAGTAAACAGGTAAGAATAGATGAGACGCGCAAAAATACGGAAAAATTCAGACAAGTCGGTTACAAAATATTTTTTTAGTCAATTGAATAAATATAGCGAAATGTAACAAAAGAAAAAAAAATCGAATAATTGCAACGAGTCGAAACGCTATTGCAACGACAATATTGTTAAGCACATCATTCAAGAACAAGATAGTGCAGACAAAAAATGCAAGTAAATATATTAAGAGAATGAAATTGATAAACGACTTAACTCGCAAATAATGTATCCAGATGAAATGGCAAATGGAAGGCGAATTAACTGGAAACTAAGAAGGAGACCTGAATACGAATTGATTTCCCCCAAAACGCCTTAATTTATATAAATAATAGTCGAATGTGTATGGAAACACATTTTTAGCGTGTAGGCGGCGTAATTTTGAGCTTTCGACAAATACTTCGTGATATTCTCGGTCGGGCGAAAATTCCCCATTACATAGACGCATGAAATGGTTCAAAAGTGGAAGAAAAGAATGGGAAATTTGGCAGAGTTCCTCGGGCAAACTGTCGCTAGTTTCCTCCTCGGCGAGGATCTTTTACGATACTCATGATAATGAGTAAGATAAATTCTCTGGTCGCCCGTTGATTCGGATATTAAGGCCGAGTAACGAGTGCCCTCCGTCGTAGGCCAGTGATTCGTTGGTTGGTTTCGTTGGAGCTAGAGGACACGAGAGTGACCAACGCGCGGGATTTTTAGGACGGTGACAACACGATAATAATCGGCAATAAACCGACCGACTCTTGCCTGAAAATCCGCGAAATGCTCTGGATCCCCTTTGAAATTCGGCCAAAAATCGAAAAATAATCGGAGCCCAATGTCCCTGTGAGTGTATTCCAAAGAGAAAACGATAACGGACAGAAAAAGCCTCGAGCCAAGCCTTAAATCGAAACGAAAATTAAATGAGTTGTGACTGAGTGAGTAAAGGTTTGTTTTGCCAGTTCGACAAAAATGTTAATTTTAAGTTTTTTTTTGTTTTCTCAAGTCTATCGAGGTGTACTTTTACCCCCTGAATAATCGAACAAGGAGAAAAGGAAAATGAAGAAAAGTATGTTTTTATTGAGGATCGGTTCGCAGTTTTTCAAACCAACATCTTGTTGTACCCCGGATTTAGCGCACAATTAAAGACGCCTAGTAACGAGCATATTCGATGTACGAAATCGAAAGGTCATAATGCCCTGCGCAAACGACAGCAGTTTTGGCAGGAGAAGCCCCTCCAGCGGTGACTTTGGCGACACGAATCGCTGAATCGACATCATCCCATTTGAACGTTCGAGAACAATCGATTGCCAATAACCGAGTTAATAATTAGAGTAACGAAACGTCAAAAGTCAGTCTTCGGTTGGTAACCGAAGAGGTCGGTCTCGAGGCAATTGAACATTTTGTAATTCAAATGTTGGCTACACCCAGGTAGACACATGTAGCTCAAATTGGCATCATATGTAGATCTTTTATGAGGCATAGCAAATCACACAGGCATATGTCCCTCGTGCGTGCCCCTCTTTGAGTCATATTTGCATCACATGATGATTCACAATAACACAATAACACCCAATCGAAGCAAAGTTGTTCTCACGCGAGTATGCATGCAGTGAATTCATCATTGGCTCACGAATATCCAATAATAAGCGAGTGCATGTGGGGCTCATATGGGTGTCACGGTGTGACATAAATATGATGTGCTCATATGGAGATCATATGGGCTTCAAGGCGTGAAGAAATAGTAGTACTCATATGGAGCTCATATTTGCGTCACGGCGCGAGGAAATTGTAGTGCTCATATGGAGCTCACATTGGCGAAGACGCGGCGGTCATCATTGTGCTTCCATACGAAGTATGAAAGTTGTATGAAAGTACAATGAAGACTGCCGTGTCTCTCCTGTGTGGCCTGGGCCTTATCATCATGGTCGAAAGCGAGGGCGGTGCACGGAACAAAAAGAAATAGTACAAAATACAGGGGCTACACAGTTCGCATTGTACTCGAGCGACTGCACAGCGATATTACCTGAAACACAGTGCTCAAAATACAGTGTGCTCAAAGTAAATTATTACAGTTCCTATACTGTGCTCTTCGGACTCGAACCGCTCTACTGTGTCTTTCACTGGAACACTCAGTCCAAAATACAGTGTAGTCAAAAGTAAATTTTGACAGTTCAACACTGTAATATAAATTCAACAAAACTTGTAATTTGACAGTTGGTTAATCTGTATTATGTACAATGAATGCGCCAGTTATATCGACAGAGTTTATGTAGGTGTTTTAACAGTGAAGTCCTCTGTTCTAGAAACTGGTTAGCAACAGATATAGTTTCAGTTCTGAACCGTTGCTTTTTACAGTGTGAACACGGGAAACGTTATTGTTTTAATACTGTAATTCAAACTTGATGAACCCCGTAATTTAATATTGCCACAAATCGTATATTATACAAAATTAGGGGTAAACATAACATTAGATAGCGCTGAAAGAACAATTGAAGCGCTGAAAGAACTGCCAGTTCTTTGTGTCCTGGTCGCGCCACGCTCCAGACAAGTTCTAACCAGTGAATACCGTTCACAACGTCACACTGTAAAATTGATTATAAAAATAAAATAAAAA
This sequence comes from Ophion ellenae, assembly GCA_963210295.1. Lineage (NCBI taxonomy): Eukaryota > Metazoa > Arthropoda > Insecta > Hymenoptera > Ichneumonidae > Ophion > Ophion ellenae. The sequence continues at coordinate 245,822 of OY723393.1, forward strand.
AAAATTCGGCGAAACCTTTGCTTACAATGTGTGCGTGTGTGTGTGTCGAGAATATAATGAAGCGAATGAAACACACAAAAAAAAGTTTATCGATAAAAGAAGTTTGAAAAAATGTGTAGAAAAAATTAAAAAATCAGTCACATACACACACGGAAAAAAATGATTCGTCAAAATTAATAGTTGATGTTTATAAATTACTGAGGAAAGATGAACATAATGCAGTTTCACACTGTCAACCAATCATGTTACAGCACTTTTAGGAAAAGATAATGAATCAGACGTGCTTTTTTACTATTCGAGCCGATGGAGATGCAGATTCAAACTGTAAAAAAAATCATAATGATCACCGCGATAAAGTAAACTGTCGAATTTACAAACTAAATATAACATATCGCGGTACTCAATGCGTAAAATATACGGAGTACCTTAAAAAAAAAGTGAGATTAGACTGGTAATCACTGATTTCAACCATGAAATTCTTCAACAAGCAAATGTTGAAAATGTGATTAAATCGTATTGAAATTTGGTATTGTCTTCTGAAAAATGTGGTGTGAGTTTGAATTAAAAACTGCAGTGTACACCTTGCAAATTGTATCGTAGCTCGGTACTATTCAATACGTACAGATTTAATTTTTACAGAGTCAATTGTCATTTTTTAACAAATCGGGCAAAGCATATTTTGATAACGGGTTGTTGAATACTAATACGGATATTTAAATTTATTAGTGTGATACATGAAAAAAAATTCAAAGCGCTTAGTAGAAGTTACAGCCGACATTGCGCGGTACACCGCGTGTACCTCGAATTTTTACAATGTGCACTGTAAACGCGTGACCGCGTCAACTCGGTGGTTAAAGCGTTCAAACCTGCACGCCTAAATCAACAAAGAAAAATTCTATCGCGTGGTCGCCCTCAGTCTCGACATCTACTCAGTGCTCTTTTGGATCTCGTGGCGTAAACTTTTGCGCAGTGTCTTCGAGAAACGACAATTATTTATAATCAATGTTAAAACGGACACACACACACGGTGAACAAGGACAAGCTGTTAGTGAAGGAAAAGTGCCGTGAAAGATTTGTTGCTGCTGAAAAGAGGACGAAAAAACGAAGTGAGTATTGTATTTGTACTTTTCTATCTCGCTTTCACGTATAATGATGCTTGATTTATATAAAGCTATTTACTACCTGCATTATTTGCTATTTCACAGTGTAAAAATTTGTCAATGAAGTCGTTCATTTTATAACATTTTTAAATGTAAAAATTCGTGGTTCCGCTCGTTTACTTTTAACAGTTTCACATAGTAAAAATTCGCAAGTCGGTCCATCTACTGTTTACAGTTTCACATTATAAAAATTCGTGAGTCGGTCCATCTACTGTTTACAGTTTCACATTGTAAAAATTCGTGAGGCGGTTCATCTACTGTTTACAGTTTCATACTGCGAAAATTTATCGATCGCTTAGCATAAACTCAATAGTTCTACAGCTCGTTGTGTGAAACGTGGCGTGCACTTTTTAGAGTTTTACGTAGCAAATATCGAAGTTTTTGTACCGAGAGGCGCTATTAATGTGAGACACAGTACATTTTCATGGGATTTCCATCAAAATTTACAGGATTTTTTTTTCCGTGCAAGAATGTACCTTTTTGTAAATAATTATCTCTTTTTTATAATTTCTTGAATTATGTCGCAAGAATTTCAACGTTCGCATCCCATCGACCACGCACTACTAACTGGCAATCCTTTGTCTCCTGTCCACGTGCCTAACCCCCCGCACCCCCCTCACTGCGTCGCGTGTTTTATGAATGGCTCCTCTCTTAAACTTATTTGCAATACTTCAGGAACTATGCGTGGATCACATGAAGCGGTTACACCGTCTTTAACATTTTATTTAAGTAATAGATATATTATTTGAATGTAATCAAAAGTTGCCCCTACAAGTCTCTAATCACTGGTAATTAAAAAACAAGTCAAGTCGATTGTTGCCTTCTCCGGCAGCATTATTGGCAGTCTGCTTGTACGAACGGAATACTTACTGTACATCTTTGGGTTTATTTATAAAATCCCAAAAAGCCTTGTTTTCCGACTACCCAAAGGTTTATAAGACCTTAACTAATTATGCAAAGGTTCGTAGGACTTTATTGACTCGATTATGTCTGCATATAGAACGGCAGAATAATTTTAACGCACTCTGTCACAAACTTTATGATTTTTATTAATACATTTGATAAAGAGCTTCAAACATAAATTTCTCTTCCATGGAACTTTATTAATTTCAAAAATAAAACTAATTATTACCTATCACGTCAGAATTATAATTTTTATTTATTTGCAGTCATTATAAACAACTATTTGTTCATAAAATAATGTTTAATATTATTTCGATCGAGTGCTGTTGACATGTGTTCAAGACATAGCCAGTTATCGACATGTTCACGACCCAGTAATCGACAACATTTATTTATATGTATATCTTTTTACTATCGCGAATATGTGTATGGGGATTACTGCCCCCCCCCCCCCCCCGTGGGCTTTGTACGCTCGTGTCTTCCCTCTATACAGCGCTCTTTGTTCTTGCGCGGCGCTCGCGACATATCGCGCGGAAATAAGATACACTCATTCAATTTTACGCGGCGCTTTCCGTTCCTAAATAAAAAATGAAAACTTTGTTGCCCTTGCTAAATATTCTAGTGATGTAAGAAAGGCATCCAGATGCATTAAGGTAGTACCTCCACAGAAGAGTTGAATTAAGAAATGGTTGAAATTTGACATATACGTTATTTAGTACATTATCCAAACATCTGTGCAATTTTAATAAGTTTGACCACCCCAAACCTGAGATATTTACACTTACAGTTGGCTTGGTTTACACGTAACAAATGCGTTATGATGGGCAAACAGAGCATCATTAATTCTACCGTCAAAACTAAAATTAAGAAATTGATAAAAAACGAGGATAAGCTACAGTAAGATATCACGAATAATGTGAAAAAAAATGAGAATGATTCACCATCTAGTTTCCAAGATATAACCATGAGAAGCCTTCACAATTTTGGTGCAAAGCCTGGCACAGCCTGAAAAAAAAACAATTGGGGCAAAGCCTGGACAGTCCCGGCAAAAAGTTTACTGGCAATGGTCGATCAAAAACACAATAAAAAATATATTTTACGGCAATAAGTGATATCCATCGTATTATCTACTAGTACCGAGTCAATATTGCGTAGTTTTTAATTTTATTCATTACTAATTAAACCAATTATCAATCTTTTAAACATGAACATGATATGTAAACTTTTGGTTGAGATTTTCACAGAGGAACTACCTTAAAAGGATCGCTCGAAATCGTATGGAAGCGATTCAAGCAAAGATCATTAGTTATAATGTAAATGTAACGCATTCTACTGCATAGAATTGGAAGGAATGCGAATTTTCGATTTCGATCCAATAACTTTATGAATTACAATCTATAAAATTATAGACATGCAGTTGTTGATCGCGAAAGCTATGGAGAATAAGTCGAGACGAGAGTTCGAAGAACATAGGAGATGTATATTTAGGTTAACACAAATATATTAACGATGAAAACGTTCTGTTAATTGGTTTTTAGATTTGTCGAATCCCGCACGCCTTATTTCTCACGATGTTGACGATATCTTTGGATTTTCATTTTGACTGTGCTTCCGCACGCGATGTTTCTCTCTTGACCACGTCTTCGCCGGAAGTGACTTGATACTAGAGCAAAATAATACTTCTACCAACAGCAGTGATGTATATTTTTTACCTATTTTATCTGATTTTCATCGAATATTTTAATTCATTTAAATCAAATTTCCTCCCACAAGCTAAATACACAGCGAAAACGTCAAAATATGTTTTAACAACTATATTTGTAAACAGCGGTTCATTTCGGTCAACTGTATTTAAATGTAAGATACGTAATGTTGTGTCATTGTATGTTTAAGCATATGAATTACCGTAACAAACGAGCATCATCTTTGATTTGTACAGTGCGTGTACCAAGTTTTCTTCTGGGTCCCATTTACATGACGCAAGTGTACTTTATAGCCAGAGTGTTTGTCATCACAACTCGAATGTAGGGATTCAAAGTTTCACGAGTACGTACTTTGAGGGGCCGTTTACCCCCTTGAAAACGGTTTTTCCGCAGATAAAAAAATACGTGTCTGATAGTTCTCAATGCTTTACATCACGGCATGTAGTCAATATGCTGTAAAATTTGCTTTACCAATTGAATGCACGGCGTAATAATCATGACTGTCTATTTGGGGTTATAATAAAGTTAAATATCCGTAAGTTCATAATTCCCGAGTTGAAGATTTACTCGTCATTGGAAAATGCCCAACTACCCGTTTTCGGCCGGCCGATTCCGGCCACCGGTATCCTCGAGGGCGCAAGTCCCAGAGCACAGCATCAGTGGCGCAATAATAATCTCTTTGTTGGATATGGCCCTGAATAATTGCTCTCATTGTGAAAAAAATGACTCGAGCACGACCAGTGAATGTTACCTTGGAGTAGAGAAGGCCAGAAAAAATGAGACCGCTCTCGGGGGGATTAATGTGCTCGCACTGGCACACACGCAAAGACATTTTCGCGACAACAAGTGGGCGTGCCACGGTAGTGACGACGCGATGCGTGTGTACTCCTAGCAACACCTTCCGCTGGTGAACGAGAAGGAACGACCTCTCTCTCTCTCTCTCTTCGTTCGCCCGAAATGTGATCGCTAGGAGAAAACATTTCCACCGATCGGACGTGTCAGCCGGTTCTTTAATCTGGGAGCGCATTTTCACGCGAGCGCGTCTTACAGGCTCAAACGAAGCCACACCGTGATCCCAAACAAACAAACTCCAAGATTTTCGCGTTACTCGAGAGGAAAGAAATATTTCGTACGCGCGCGGATGGAGAAAAGTGTCCGGAAGATAAAAATTAAAAAAAAAAAGCATCTTTGGTAAATGTACATGCCCAATTGGCACGTGTACGGAGTTGTGTACGGAGTTGCGTTTTCAGGCGTCAATCGCCATTTCTCGTGAAGGCATAGACGAAGCGAATCGAGATTCACGAGACACGCACGGGTTCACTTGGGCTATACGGGGCGAGCTCTGCAGGGGGCACAAATTAGCGCTGCGCACATTGAGCCCGCGCGCACTGCCGAAAACGATATCCCGCGCATTCGATAGAAAAATCGAGTTGCGATTTTGTATTGTGTCAAAATTAGACGGTGTCGAGTAAGGAACGAACTTTAGCCGTCGCCCGTTCTCCTGCCTATATGAGACCTGAAACTGTTTGCGGCACACTCGTGGAAGGAGCTCGCGTTATCCTGCCTCGTGATTATAGAGCCTCGCGAGGTAGGGGCCCCGAAAAAAGCTTGAACGCGATCGAGAAGAAGAAATCGCGCCAGGCACCTCACTCTACGACAACAAAAGTCTAACACAAGTCTGGGGCATTTGAGCCGGCTGCCCAAGCCGAGAGCGTTTTGGAAAGTTTCGGATACGACGCGTGAGTTTGAGATAAGAATAGTATCGGTCTCTTGGTGCGCCGGCCAGAGTGTTTCTTTCTCGTAATATACACAAATTATGCTTCTTCTCGCATTCTAATTCTACCCATCGCTAATCGTAAATCGTAAACAAAATACTTGAAAAATGGTCACCGATTGCAACCGCGTCTTTTCTTCCTTGCTTCGATATAGTCATTCTCCCGCGATATTTCACAACGTAAAAAATACCGCCGAGTATTTTTCAAAGGGAAGTTCAAAGTTAGGAGGAAGCCAACGGTCGCGGGCTATAGTTGGGCTATGCGTAGATACAATTGATTCTGAGCTTTGCGCCCCTCACTACTGCACGTGTTACTACAACGTGTACGCGAATTATGTTGCAATCTCAAGTGTAAAAAATTATAAATTCCACGCCGACGTATGGATGAACGAGAGGATCGTTAAAAAATCAAAACGGATCTAATAATAAAAGAAATTTAGAAAAAGAAAAAAAGGTAAAGAAACGTACAATTTAACAGAGTCGGTTGTGCGGGACTGGTAGTAAATGTAGATGAGTTTTGTGTAGCGGTGTTAATGCGATGTCCGGTAGTTATCTCTCTTTCCCAAGAGACAGCAGATTCCGTAGGTCGGTAACGTAGAGGAGGCGGGGAAAAGAAATTCAACGTTTCGCCTCGGGTACAGTTGCAGACATACCGGGTGTTGGGATGTCGTGTATATTATGCCTCTTCAATCGCTAGCGAGAACGCTAGTAGCCAAGTTCGCGAGTAGTCAAGTTCGCGAGTAACGAACGCTACTCTGCTCTATAGAAAGGCTCGAATGACGGTAGCCGGAAGGAAATGTTGAACCGTTGGACCGCCGCACAAACGCAACGCTAGTGACATCTTACAGTTGAGAGCGGAACCTTGTACTCGACGCCTCGACGGTACCCCCGTGCATTCGTGCATGGCAGCTCGGTGGCCGAACCTCGAAAGTCTTTGTTTCGCGAGTGACGTTTCGAGGGAAAAAAGAGAGAGCCGCCGGGATGGCGAGATACTCAAGCGATTCCGATTCGGATCGGAGTAGCAGTAGGCATCGACGAAAGTACTATGGAAGATCGACGAGGTGTGGTGCTTATCGCGTTGAACTCTTCCGTCAAACCTGCGTAATTTGACGTGTTTATTCGTTTGTAGATCGAGCAGTTCCGATTCGAGCGACAGTTGCTCGTACAAAAAGCGCTCGTCGAACAAGTATTCGAGATCGAGGAGACGACGAAGATCCAAGAGCGGAGATCGCGAGGGAGCCCCGACCAGGAGTAGTTACAAGTCTCTGAGTTCCAAGGAGCCGGAGAAAGGACGACGACGTCGCGGAAAAAAGTCAGTTTCCCGTTCGCCGGATAGGAACGGCAGGAGAAAGGGGGTCTCCCCTTCGGGTAGATCGGGTGCCACCGGTGCAACACGCTCCGCCGCCGTTAGACCCTGCGACGACAAAAATACGAGTGTGTTTGCCAAAGGTAAGCTCGAGTCGGATGGTCATTCATTTTTCTCACGCATTTCATCTGCCACGCTTGTCTTTCAACTTTTTTACAGACGAATTTTGCATCGAACCTAGGATTCAAGAGAGCATTCTGGAAGAAATAAACTGCGAGAGCTTTACACCCAAGACTTTTTCGTCGTCAGCTACTGCCACCGCCACCGCCGCCGCCGCCGCCACCACCACCACCACCACCAACACCACCACCACCACCACCGGAGAGGATAACAAATTTCGAAATGTCGTGATCGATGTCTCGGTTGACACGATAAAGGCGCCTCCCGTCAAGGATCCTGGAGATGTTCCCGAAAGCATATTCCACACGTCAATAATGACAGATCGAGAAGCTCGGTTGGACAAGTGGGTGAAGAAACTGTACACCCTGAGGCAAAAGGCGATAACCGATGCGACGCATACCAACCTCACCTGACGTTATCGAACTTGCTCAAGGCATCGGCGTGCGTTTCAAAATTCACGACCTGCGTTACTCCGTTTTCTTTTCTTTCTACCAAGTCTATAGAGAAAAAGTGAATAAACGCGAATAAAATTGTATTGTTGTTTTTTTACCACATCGATCTGGTCGGAGTTTCGCTCACGAATCGCGCACTAGTCTTCTTTATACTATTTTGTCACATCCGGAAGGGATGAGAGCATAATATTTTCGTTTCCCTCTTTGTTGCCTACGCCTAGCGCAATAGCACGGGATGAGGGTAAAAAGGGGTAGTGCGTGGCAAAGAATAGAATTAAGGAATTGACGCGATATTTCGGTATTGAGGAATAATTCGACAGAATTGGTGTACGATTGGCAATATGTTATTTAACGTAAGATTACTAGACGGGTTATAGTGATCAGGCCTACGATGAATGATACAAAAAGAAAAGGTAAAGTTAGCTTACATTGGTTGTGTTTGACACTCGGTCGTTCGCTCGCTCGGTCGCGTGGATATTTGTTGGCGCTCGCGTTACAAGGGCCTTCGCTCTTGGCCTGGTGCGCTCGCTGGTACAATTGCTGGTAAGACGCTCGCAGGATTTTCGGCTGGTCGTGGGTATACTCGACGTGTTTACTACGACGGCACCACGCGTAGATAGAAATATGAACGGCGCTCAAGGTCGATGAATTGAGATTGATAATCACGGACCGATGATAGAAATTATACAAGTGTAAAATAAAACTTTTGTAACTCGAAAAATGAAGACGGTTCGTATGAAAGATAATCGGAGATATCCGGTAGGCTTCTGGGTTAAGACTTGATACAAGGAGTGATTCGGTTGACGGGAGACTGAGATTAAACTTGATGAAGATTATCGGGAGACTGAGATTTAGACTTGATAGAAGAACTTGAGTCGATGGTAGTTGACGGGCGACTGCTTCGACCTTTTGCACACTGACCCTTCTTGGTTCGCATGCGAATTTTTCGAGTGAGTGAGAGACAATCTTTGGTTTCTCGTCTTAGAAATAATGGCGCTGATGGAAGGGGAAATTTCGCTTTGTTAACGGAACGTGCATGAGGTGTGTGGTCGAAATTCGCGCCAAGTTGTTCGCGATATCGCGGCGACCGTTTGATTCGGACAGCCCGGATGTTTTCATACCCCGCTCTGGTTACCGGGTCGAATCATGCAGACTTCTCTTTGTCCCCATGCGGATGGCTAGCGTAAAGTTTTTGGAGTGAGTGCCTGTTTGATTTTTTTGAGCTGCGACTTTTCGTGGAATGTTTGCCTGAGATGATGTTCTTGTTGAAAGCCATTGTGATAGGAAAAGTCAATGACTGTGGCGGTACTGCTATCGTGTATATATCGCTATTATTTGAATATGCTCGCGGAACGTACGCAAGTTCCGTTTAACGCTTAGATTTGTACATTTAATACGCTTCTGACGGCGAATGAGGATATTGGGAATAACCGAGATGAAAAAACCTAGATGAGAGAAGGGACATTCGCTAGGATGTAACAATTTATACATATATATATATATATATATATATATACTTTATTTAATATAGATACAGGGATGTTTGTAATATTACGATTAGGGCTTTGGTAAAAGAAAAATCGATAAGTGTATTACAATGATCCAGGGCGTTATTTTCGTGCATACGCGCGCTTTCGGGATCTTTCCACTTTCGCGTGTATTTTCCACCCCTTCTCGACCAAAATATATCATTTATAAAATAAAATGAAGTAAACATTACGACGGCTACGAACGTAATCGGATCGTTCGCGTTACAGAGTATATAGTCTTGATAGTATATGTATATATACAAATTGGCATGGTGTAAAGCCGGAATGCGAAACGAGTGCGCGGCAAAGGAAAATAATAACCGTGCAAAGCCATTCGGAAAATCTAGCGAAAGGAGTCAACGACGAAGGAGCCACTGGCGGCGGCGGCGGCGGCGGCGCCAAAGATAATTTGCGACCGTCTCCCATGGAACGCGCTGGAATTTACAAGTTTACGCAACTATCTCGCGGAAATGGAGCCCCTAAAGGCGCCTCTAAAGTCGCTCACAAAGGACGAGGAGACTGCGGGTAAAGAGCGAGGGCGCGCGCGTCTTGGATCCTGCGAACCGCGTTCAATCTACTCGTCGAGGAACGGCCAAACTAGTTGAGCGCAAGGACTCTGTCGAGATTGATAATCTCCACCTCGTCGATACTCTTGCCAGCGTATTGACCATAGATTCCGTCCGAGATGCTGCGTTTCGCGACACCTGGCGAAAACAAACAAACAAAGCCGTCGTTGTCTGTGTTGTTGCGGATAAAAAACAGAGGCTATCTCGAGCCGTGCTCACCCGTGTGGTCGACCTTCTCCAAGAGATAGGTGGGCATGTGCTCGCACTCTCGTCCAATGTAAGCACCAACGGTTGAGAGATCGCGGATCGGCGGGAAGACGGCCCTCATGGTCTCCCTAACGACCTCGGTATTGACCTCGTAGTAACCGTCGTACATCTTCCTGAGTAGATCGTACATGTTTCGCGGTGGCAAGACGCGTTTGCGATTCAGGGGCATTACGAAGCAGCAGCGGCCGTCTATGTCGATGATTCCCGTGAGGTTCTGCGTGAGCCCGAGACAAAAAAATTCACAATGGATATACGATACGATAGGTGTTATCAAATAAAAAAGCAAGCGAGACGGACGTTGTTAAAGTCGTGAATGAAACGGCCCTGTCGACCACCCCGAAAGTCCGGAACATCGATTTCCTCGTAATGCTCGTCAACGTCGATCTCAAAGCGTTCCTTGAAGTAGTCACCGTCGAGGTGGCGTCGATCGTTGAAAAGCTCAAGATAACGGCGCTGCTCGCTCTCTGTGGCGACCAGCCCCTCACGATCGATCGGCGAGCCATCGCTCGCCGCTTCCAGTCGCTGTTGCTGCTGCTGCTGCTGTTGCTGCTGCTGCTCATAGGGAATGCTGTACCAGCCAGTACGGAATCTGTGCATCTGATCACGAGCATAGTGTCTGTATATGTAGAGCCCACCGATTACGCCGATACCCATACCGAGAATTGCGGTAAACACGAGACAATAGATGGTCCATGAGTTTCGGCGGAGATTCGCTCTTCGAAGGATAAAGACTTGATCCTTGATCGTTGAATAGGGTGCGCCGCTGGATTTTGGAGGGTGTCGAGCCTCCGGATCACCCTGAGCGATTAATACACATGTATTATTATCCGCGAAGCGCGCCTTTTGTCAAAACAGCGTCCCACCCCCCACAGTATTATCTGCCTTACGTTGCCTGAATTATCCCCTAGCCCCCCTCACCCGCCCCGCTGCTCAACGACCGAGATAATCGTTTATTCCCGACTTTTCGTTATCGTTATATCGTACGTCATGCAAGAAGGAGTTTCATAGAGTGTGGCGTCGATGAGCGATATGATGTGTGTGCGTGCGTGCGTGCGTGTGTGTGTGTGTGTGTGTGTGTGTGTGAAGATAGAAACGGGCGGAACGGGCTCTGAGGTATTGGAGGTAATTTTTTTGAAGCAACGATCGCTACAGCGCTGAGAGAAGATCTGTGACGTGTTTTCGCAAAGGATGCATCGTACAAACTGACCTCTGACAAAACGTCGACAGTCAATGGCTGCTCCATTTTATCGGCGGGCTTCTTTTCACCGATCGCTTTCGTGATGATTGTCATGTTGGAGTTTGTAGTCTCGACTATTCGCGAAGGTATCAGCCGCACGTACTACTGTACAAAGTGTATCGTCAAAAACACTTGCTTCTGAATTAATGCGTGATTAAGAGGACGAAAAACGTTTAACGCGAGCGCGGTGCTGCGAATGCGACGAGCACCCAAACACGATTGATCGACAACGGACGATACCATCCCCGGGGGGCTGCTGACACTCGCGATTCTAATACACGTCGCGCATCCGATTGGTCGAGAAAACATTGGGTTAAATCCGCTGCTACCAACTGCGCAAACACGAATAATTATTCCCTTTTCGTATATTTTTCAATCGCGGAAGTATTGAACAAACATTGTTGATAAAATACCAAACGCCACCGGATCTTTTTTCAACGATCAAGACTCGGATTAAGGTGGTTGAAGCGGTCCAGTTGAGCGAAATGCCAGTTTATGATTTTTTTCTACAACGAACCTCAAAAAAATGCGTACGAGCTATATATTTATTCTGGATGGATGCTAATTTTTCATAAACTATACTTGAAAAAGGATAACAGTATCGATGATTGATGTGAAAAAAAATGTTTTATACAACTCGGAATGAAATTTCGAGTGATGTGTTATTATGCCTATATATATATTTATGTCGCGAGATTATTTATTATTACCATTGATTAAGGTTGTTTGGGGTTAAGGCAACATGTTACCACCGAGATGAAATTTTTTCTGGACCTTTACAACCTCTTTGCTGATCATCCTGCGCAGTTTGAATACGATCCGCAGTAGCGTTTTTTTAGAAAAAATATCGACAACTCGACTTATTTCGTGGGATAATTACATTACGCTTATGGAAAACTCCCAATTATTGTTCAGTACATTATTAATATCTTCTAAGTGAATGTTACCACGGAGCTGAAATGATAGAATTATCGGACTAACCTTTGGTACCGTGAAAATGAGGATTCACAGTACCGTTATAAAATTATTAATGTTTTTTATGGCGAATTTGTGCGAAAATCAAGCACATAAAAAATATTAGACTGTGCAATTATGCCAACGTCGTAGACGGCACAAATGCTACCTATCTTATCGCGGTATTCGGTAATTATGCGCGGTAACCTCAAACTACTTGGTCACAATAATTAACAACAAATATTATTGGTACTTATTCTCTTAATTAGTAATAAATACTCAATAATAATATTAAAGATTTCTACGAGATCATAGACAGCTTTAGTACACACTTTTCTTTTCCAGCGGATCTTTTTGACCGATATTCATTTTCGACAGCTCCTTGGGCCGATATTCAGGTTACGAACGGGGCGCATATGTCTCAACTTTGCGACCTGGGCATTATGATATTCCACGATTTACGACGTTGCCAATTCATCTCGCGTTAATTTAGCGAAAAAAAGGCATACAAATTAATTATACAAAATAATAAAAACACTTAATGTAATCACCGAATGTTCAAAATAGTATATTTTTACCAATAGATGTAGGAAAAACAGTTCTAAAACGTACGTTCAATATGACAATTATTTGAAAGCTAACAGTTGGTAACAGTCAATCGGCTCCGTGCATAAGCATAGGGCGCGACCCTCATACTTCAGCCACGACGTCTAAACCCCATAACAACCTTAATATCGAGTGTTGCCGAAATAGGGTAACTTCGCGGACAATGAGGTTGGCAACGATACTCTTCATTCGCCACCCAAGATTCGTAATCTTTCGTCAAACCTTGAAATATATATTAGGGTGGCACACATTTGAGCGCTATTTTTTTTTTCAAAAAATATCGAGAGGTCGCTCAAGTCTCCCAAAAGTGCAAGTTTTCATTAAAATGTTAATTTTTTTCGTTCACTTCTGACCTATGAATTTTATGCTTTAAATTTTTTAATTAACCTCGCGAAAGCTCTAGCCGGCCAATGAATATTTATATAGTGGTCGCTCAAGGTTTTCGAAATTAAGAATTTCCGCAAAAAAATAAATCTCGCATGCACTATAATTCCTTGTAGCATAGAAACGAAATAAACAGCGAAGTGTTACATTTTTTGAATAATTTATTACAATAATTTGTAACAAACACCAATTAGACGATATGCGTTATTGTGTATTATTATGTATTATTGTATCATGGCGTCGCTCGTCACAGAGTATTGTACAGCTACGATTGGTCCGCAGTTTGACCAACGAGACCAATTGTAGGACGCATTCCAATGCGCGGAAAACTGTAAAGAAAAAAGGATTAATTGTTTTGGAAATTTGGAAATCTTCATTGCGCTTCATATATATTTTATATATGGAGCGCACACACACCCACACATGCACAGGCTGTTTGGCACATGACCGACATCATTTTTTATGGGATTGGGGGGGGGGGGGGGGCATTCGCTACTTTTTTCACCCTTAGACCTGATGTCCTAAGTATCACTGTAATTAAGATATTTTTTTTTTTCGTTTTTTTTAGTTACCCGAAATTCCGTCAGTTTGAACCGTCATAACTTTTTTGTTTGTGCTTGTAATAGCACGGAATAACTTTTGTCGTATTGTGCAATGTATGTATATTATAAATAATGTATAACTTGATACAATTCGTTTTAAAAAAAATTACGCAAGAGCTTCCAAAGTCTTAAAAATGCGTAAATGCATGAAAAATGTCAACTTCTGAATTCATTATACAAAAAAAAACTAAAAGCTGTTTTGAACTCTGTTTTGTTTTTAAAAATTGTCTAGCTGATACCCTTTCCAACGGTATGCTATATGTCATAGAAATCATTCATTTTGTGGTAAAAATAAAGAGAATAAGTGTTTTTTAGAGAAACGTACATTTACACATTTTCCTGACTGGAAGCTCAAGAATAACTTTCTTGAAACCTATTTGATCGAATAATGATTTATTTATAATAAACATACATTGCAGAATATAACAAAAGTATTTCGTGCTATTACAACCACAAACCAAAAAGTTATGGCGATTTAAAGGCGAAATTTCGGGTAATTAAAAAAACGAAGAACAAAAATCATTTCGCAATTACCGTAAGAGTTAGGACATAGGCTCTAAGGGTGAAAAAATTAGCAAATGACCCTTCAATTCTCCAAACATGTGTCGGTCCATGCGCCAAACACCCCCTGTACATATACATGATTCACGATGGGCAAGATGCGTTTGTTTTCCAAATGTTTCCAAAGGCATTCATCCGTAAATGCGTTATAGTGTTATAAATAATCTGTCTAGGTGCTAATTAGCCAAAAAAATTACCTGACCCGTAGGGTGAACGTCTCGCCCATCAAACCGCTCGTAAAATTACAACATTAAACTATTTTTTTTTATCTTTGGTGTCTGGTGATGAAAAATTTCAAAAAATTGCTAAAGACCCACTATAGTCTAGACGATATGATATATTAAAAAGAAAATTACACCTTGTATTGTGGGTAACGCTCCAACCTTCTTAACGAAATCGCAGAATGCTAAGGGTGTGTTCCGATATTACTGACAGTACTTCGAGCACCACGAATGCCGTTCCGATGTACGCCGCAGTAAGCTCGCGGTTCGCTTCCGTGATCTTATGACGTCATTGTTTTTGTCGTAGATATACAGCAACGGAAAAATAACCTCTTGACAGTCAGTACAAGTGTTGACAACGTTTCTAGAAATCTAAACCACGGTCTTACATACAGGTCTTGAAACTCTGGTGGTGGGGGTATGTCCTCGGATCGAAGCACCGGCCGTTTCGCCTAGTGGCCACGAGTGTCGCTGCGATAGAGTGATGCAGGCTGTGCGAGAGAGATGGAAATCGATTGTTGACTCATAGGAATATTCAATGTCAAAAATGCATGATGGACCTAAATACAATTAAACGTAACTTTATCGTAAACCTGAAAAAAACCAAAAGACTATAGTTATCCAAGTGGGGTTCGGTGCAAGCATCGTAATGCTACTTTCAGGTGTTCGATCCCTGTGTGCTCGGTTTTTTAAAAACATGTTTTAGCTTTCAAAAAAAATAGGCTTTACGCGTTGGTGTAATTGACCGGAAAATAAGTGGGAACTATTCCAGACCGAAGTGGAATCCAGACCGAAACACTTGCAGGATGTATTTCTTGAAAATGAAATAAATACTTAAGAAATAGTGCTTCTTTTGCAATTTTTTATTTCCTCTTCGAAAAATTGTAATGCATGTCCCACGAAACATTTTCAATAATCTCTACTTTGCAGTTTCCGAAATGGTTTGCGTTGGTAAATTAAAAAAAACACCTCTTTTCCGACCTTTAAGCGAAGGACTCTCGAGTAGGATAATGAAAATAATTCACTAACTTTGTTTTATGTTTTCCAGCCTAGAAAGTATTTATTGTAATGATCCCAATAATTTTTTATTTTTTTTTCAGGTTCCCGGCTCCGATGCCTGTTTCGCCCATTCTCGATGAATATATCTCGGTTCGAAATGATTTTCGCACACAACATGTCTCGGCTCTAATTTCCGAACTCCCGGTATCGCGGCCTCCTATTTTTTTAATTGCGCCAAGGCTCTCGGCACCCGAAACACTGAGCGTTTCGATTTTTCACTCCGAGAGCCTGTTTTACACGTTGGCACGATACACCACTTAGTCATTTTTCAATATCACCGTTTTTACAAGTTTACAAGTAGAGTACGTCGCGTGTGGTCGCGTGAATCAGCGGTTATGTTTGGGTTTTGTTTACTTTTGAAATCTATTTCCGTCTCTCTCACACAGCCTGCATCACTCTATAGCAGCGATCCTCGTGGTCACGAGTTGAAACAGTCGGTGCTTCAATAAGAGGCCATCCCCCACCACTGAAATTTTGAGCGAGTTTCAAGACCTGCCCAGGTAGCAAAATGTTATCTATTTGGCATCCGAAAGATATCGCGTAACGGATACGGATAACTTTTTGGTTGTCCAAAAAGACGCCGTTTTGTATTACAAAACGTATCACTTATGTCTGCTTGGCAGATAACTTATTTGTGTCCGATAGTTAACTATACGGCAACTTTTAATGGTTATCAATGTGTCGACAAAAGGTTAACTCTTTTCGGTTGTCGGTACGTTAGCGCAAAGTCATCAAATCGATATATCTTAAAGATATCTTCTTAAAGGCACAAAAATGCCAAGATACCACTGCCATCTAAAAGTCGTCCAATAGGCATCCGAATGAGGTTAACAAAATGACATCTAAACGGTATCGAAGAGTACTATCGAAAAGATATCTATTTATTGGCGATATATATGTATAACAATATCCTATCCATTTCTTTATAAAAATTAACTTATTAATAGTCTGGAATATTTAATACGGCTCAATAATCTAGACTGTTAATAAGTTAATTTTTATCATGAAGAAATTGATACGATATTGTTATGTCGGTTTCGAAGTGGGCTAGGTCATTATAAATAAAACATCGATAAATTCATTATAAGTGAAATGTAATTTAATATTATAAAAACGGTACAGTCGTTATTAGACGCCTCTTCCGTTGCAGTCACGTCTTTTGGTGGTTGCCATGCTCCAAGCGATCCCGTGGATAACCTCAAAAGCAGACACGCTTTTAGAATAAAAATATAGTACATTAAACACATATATGTACTCACAGAGGCGAAAAGAATAGTAGGATAAAAAGCACTCACGTGCATGTCTTTCAACACCTTTATTTTTTCAACTACTTGTTGTTACACACAATTTTTTGCCCGTGAAATGAAATATGACACGCTCCATTCGCACTATGATAAAAGTGATCCGTTCGATGTGATCTTTAGGACAACATTCGCATGACTTTTTACTATTTCCCGCCAATACCAAATATCTTAAAAGACAGCATATTACAGATATCTGAAAGATGTCATGAAAAAGACGTCTTATGTAATTCGTCTTTATGCTATCCTTTGGATAACGTTGAACTAGATACAATAGATAACAGTAAATAGATAACTTTTTGATAACTTTAAAAAGTCATCAATTGGATAATATTTTGGGATACCTTTTCGACATCCGTTTTCATCGCCGAAAGATATCATAAAAAAGATAACTTTACGGCAGCATTATACAAGATGTCGTTTGAAAGATGTCGAATAGTTATCTTACGGTCATGTCTTAAAGGTAACCTGACAACGGTAACTTATCGACGTCAATTGGACATTTATGCTGCCTGGGCTAGAAATACTGCGCGAATCGTTGGAATGACTATTTTTTTATTTTTCTATTTGAATGTGAACATTCATTAAACAGTTTCCACATGGAAAATTTAGTTATTACAAATTTTGTTTGCATATGTTAAGAGGGAATGACACCTCATCGCGGTCGGTATGGTAGAACAATTATAGATTCCCAAAAATCTCTGAAACGGCTCTTCAGATCCCGTCGAAACTTTGCCAAACGACGTCAAATAGATAGACGAACAGCTGTCTTCTCCTCAAATTTTCTGAATTTGAGAAAAAAAGACTAGATTGGCTTATCATAAGCCAATCTACATTTTTTTTCTCAAATTCAGAAAATTTGAGGGGAAGACAGCCGTTCGTCTATCTATTTGACGTCGTTTGGCAAAGTTTCGACGGGATCTGAAGAGCCGTTTCAGAGATTTTTGAGAATCTATAATTCTTCTACCATACCGACCGCGATGAGGTGTCATTCCCTCTTAAAAATATAAAATGTACAAGTCTCAAGTATCATCAGAGGTGTGAAGTGATAGGACTACCCTAAGGCGCAGTAGAAGATTTGCCACGCGACATATGAGTGCGAGAGAGAGAGAGAGAACTGAAATTATCGAACAGAGTTTTCTCCGAGATGAATAATATTTAGGGCAAAAGGAAATCATCAAGTCTGAGTCAGGTATCTCAGCTACAACGTTTGTAACTGTAACTGCCCATTTTCGACAGTTTTCTTTGTATTTTTTTTTTAAGAAACGCGACAAAAACACGTTCCAGAGAACTTTTAGGCTTCATTGGGTATAATGGAGTCGCCACTGGTTTTCAGCCAACCCTCTCCACGGCATGCAGTAGGACTGTCGTACATTTAATTCCGTCACTAAGAGTGAAATATTATCATTAATTATATTAGTTTTAGCAGTCAAGTTCGGCGGGAAATAAACAAGTAGAGACGAAGTCGACAAAAAGTCCGTTTTTTCGACCATAATTTGTATACAAAAAGTGATATACTTTTTACAATTTTTAATTATTTGTACTTGACTGTTGAGGCCCGGTTCCACAACTCTCGGTTAACCGAGTTAACGGAAGTTTAAGGGCGGCTGGACCAATCAGAACCACGCTGAGCTGGCTACACTTCGGTTAACTCGGTTAACCGAGAGTTGTGGAACCGGGCCTAAAGCAATCTAAGAAGCTACCGTTAAAATTTCCAGTCGATTGGACGAGTTCTGCTAGGTGCCGATTTAAAAAAACATGGTTTTGAGAAAACCCATGTTTGAAGTCAACGGTTTCATAGACGCCACAGCCGATACATTTTCTTTTTTTCCATAATCCATTGCCACCTATTGGTAGAAAACAAAACTACTTTCAGTCGGTAACTTTTTCCCCAAAGGTAAGAAGCATAAGATTCACACACGGTTTTTGCCGGCAGATCCACCCGCCGCGGACAACCGCCGGGTGAATCCGCCAGTGCATTTCGTGCGCATGGGCAGGGTCTTAGGAATACACCGGCGGGCGTCGACGCCGGATAAATCTGCTGGGAAAAATCGTGTGAATTCCACGCTATAGGCTTGACAAGGGTCGAGAACTGCGTCTACTGACGTGGATTCGCCGAAGGCGTTTTTCAGCGCCCCGAGACTCTTCTAAAAAAAGGCTCGAAAACTACTTTAAAACTGTTATTTTTTTCAGCTATGATCGAATATGCATCATATTTTTTAAGATTCTTCCCTTGAATCGGTAGCGAGATTCTGTAACTCGATAGGGACAGTTTTCGTTATCGTTGGCTAGTGACAGCCAATAAGAGGCTCCCTTTTTCCCTGATTCTGCATGCCATTGGCTGTCGCTAGCTGACGATAAGGAAAACTGTCGATTGCAGATACACGTACGCACGCGAAATGGGTGGCTGTGATTTGTTACGATATAATATATGACGATCGACGTCGTTGCGAGTGCCAAGTCCTCCGCTGCCTGCACTTGCAACTTATTATTGAGTTTTCGAAGAAAAAAAAACGAAAAAATACCAAAATTTTAGAGAGCGCGGTGGGCAAGCCCCAGCTTTTGCGCTTTGTATTAATTGGCGGATACGCGAGACACGCTCAATTTCCATCCATGAAAGGAACATCAAAAAATGGGAGAAACCAGAACGATGTCTAGTTTACGCAAGCGGTACGTCGCAATTGTGAGAAAGGCCATGCACACACACATATTGACGAGTATATCGAGGAAAATTATAGTCGCTCGATGGAGACGCGGCCTATCGCGCGATGTGCAATCGCGCTGCTGAAGAAAAGAATAAACCACGTTCGTCGCGATTTCTGGTTTTCCTCCCACGTTCGCCACGCGACACTTTGTCGCCGTTTTTTCATTAAAAGCGCCGCGCAATACCCTGCGTGCCATTTCCCAATTACTTTTCATCCTATATAGTACGAAGCTATTATATTTGTACGCCACATAGATCGCGGATGATTTAGCAAAGCGAAGGAGTGGCGGGGGGAGGAGGATTTTTTCATGACCTTTTCGAAGAGGAGGCAGGGAGATTTCTCTCGGTTTTGTCGCGAATACGGGCAACAAGTCGGGCGATCCGATTGTTCCGAGAAACGGAGCAAGGGGCGGTGGGCATTGGTGCTCATCTCGTTTTTTCTATGACGGCACTCGCTTTGGGTGGCTCGTCGTGTGTGCGCGATTGAGTCAGTTGGTCGAGCGCAACCCGCGGGGTTGGTTAGACTCGTTGCTCCTTCGAGTAAGGAACAGGAAGAAAGGCAGGTGGTTGCGACGACGACGACGTCGTCGTCCGTCTCCTCGTCGCTGACGCTAGCCCCGCTGTCAAGCTATTATCATGGCGTCAGCCAAGCGAAAGCAGGATGAAAAACACTTGAAAATATTGCGCGAATTGGTCTCCCTCGCGTCAAACAAGGAATGTTTCGATTGTCGGCAGAGAGGTCCGACCTACGTCAACATGACTATTGGCTCCTTTGTCTGCACGTCCTGTTCCGGTTTGTTGTAAGTAAAAAAACGTACTTGCTCCTACAAAAGTTCACAAGGAAAGTACAACGGTGTGAATTTGGGTCGACAGGAGGGGACTGACTCCGCCGCACAGAGTCAAGTCTATCTCCATGGCGACTTTTACCCAGGAAGAGATTGATTTGGTTAAGGAACGCGGCAACGAGCACTGCCGCAGGATATGGTTAGCTCTGACGGACTCGCCGTTGCCGTTGCGCAATCTCGACACCAAGGATGATCGTAAGACCAAGGATCTGATGAGCGCCAAGTACGAGCACAAGCGGTGGTACCTCGATCCTTCGTCGGACGATCGCAAGAGCGAAACAAGGGGGGGGATAGCTAAGACCTGTGTGACTAGCCAGCCGAGCATTCCGCGAGTACCGCTAAGCACGGCCGCTCTATCCAGGCCTGCGACGCCGCATACCGATAAAAATTCAGCAGTAGCCATGGACGTTTTCGCCGCCAACTTTGTCGCCGATTTTGGCAAACTCTCGGACCCTTTGCAAGCGGCCGCGACGACTTGGCGGTTCGCGCAGCCTATCGAGCCCCAGCCGTCTTTTGCCAATTTTGACAACAATCCTGCCTTTGATTCTTCCAACGGTGAGTAAGAGACCACAAGCGTCCGTTGTGCGAGGGAGGGAGGAGGGGAGAGAAAAGAGGATACAAGGTTGTCGTTTATAGGTGCAGATGTGGAACCGTTGATGAATCGATCCTTTGCATGCCGCGACTCGCCAAATCGAAACAACAACGGCGTTGCGACAGTACTCCCACCCTCTGAGGACAGATACGCAGCTTTGAAGGATCTCGATTCTCTGATGAAGCAGACCCACTTGAAAGACGAAAAAGCGACAACGGCCGCATGTACCACGTCCTCGTCATCTTCGTCGTCGTCCTCCTCCTCCTCCTCCTCCTCCTCCTCGTCCTCCTCCTCTTCCTCCACTTCGTCATCGTCTTCGTCACCCTGGACACGCAACAGTTCGAACGTCAATGGTATGAGTATCGCGCGACAAAGAGGCGAGACGCGACCTTATCTCGCGAGAGCACTCTTTCAACCGTTTACTCTCCGACTTTTAGCCTCAAATTCACTCTGGGCAAGTAGTAAGGATGAAACGGGTCGGGTAATTGCGAATCCATTCACCACCGGTGGGCTGGATCTCTGGAATGTCTCGCCCGCCGCCAATCTCTTGAACAATAATACGCAACCGAGGGAGAATCTTTCGTGCAACTCGGTAAATCCTTTTAGGACAGGCCAGCAATTCTCGGTCAGCAACAACGGTGAGTACTGGTTGGTTTGGAACGTAAAAAAGGGCCTGCTAAAGATGATCGTGTGTAACCCGAGTGACATTGCAGAATCTCAATGGCTGAGTGTATCGGCCAATGCCACGGATGTAATTCCATCTAGTCAAGGGACAAGCCCGCTCTCGGCAAAAGTCTGGCAGCCGAGCGTTCCGACTTACCACGCGAATCCTTTTACGGTGAGTAAGAGAGTTGGCCAACGGACGCGCGCCCGACATTCTCCGACGAAACATCGTCTCTGACGCGCTCTTTAATTCGTCACTCTCGTGTGTCGCCAGGTGGCCACCGGACTCACCAACATGCCCAGAAATTCCAACAATCCGTTCTTGTGACGGAGAGAAGATCCCCGGGGCTGACTCCATACGCGAACAAACTTACGAACAAACAAACAAAAATACAACGCTAAAATACGTATACGTACTTTAGGGCAAATTCTATTATTTTACATGACCTTTGTACCGGCAATTAGTGCCGTTGACCTTTTATTTTTTAACTCCACCCTCTCTATCTCCGTTGCGAGCACTTTTCGCCTCTCTTTTATTCGCATAACTGACGTAATACTTTTTATTTATGAATATAATATACACGTTGAAATAAAGATTAATATTTGTTACTAATGGCGTACGAATGTACACATGTATACAGCCTTTGCCCGCTATCGTCCAGCGTTGTTTCAAAATTCAGCTACGCCGAAACGCGTTTTTTTTTTTTTTTTTTCGAAACGGAAACGCCGCTTCGCACCACTCCTGTTCACACTTAAATACGGTTTATTTACTTCAAAATCCTCCTAATAAATACAAAATCACAAATAAACACTCGTAACCGTTTCGGATCTGCGAGACCCTCCGTGTTTTATCATTGCGCGTTCTCGCCCGTTCGCGCTCTCTCTCTTTCGTTTCCGGTTGTCGCCTTGATGATGATATCAATAATAATAATAATAATAATCATTATTTGATCGTTATATTTGCAGGCTAAAATACGTGTGTCATCTATATATATATATATATATATATATATATATATATATATATATATATATATATATATATATATATATATATATATATATATATATATATTAAAATTGTAATAACATGATCAGTCGTGTCACCGTAGTACAATTACATTGATACAAAAAATATTTAAAAAAAAAGAGGAAGAGCCGAGCCCTCGGCCGAGTGGCTGTCACGTAGCTGCCCCATTGTGCTCACTCTCTCTTCCTCCGCGACTCGTTAGCGGTGTCTCGCAATTAGCTCGCTTCCCTCAAAGTGGATCGCGAATCGACTCGGACGTTCCCCCTCCTCTCCCAAATAGGGATAATAATTGCGACTCGTTAACTCGGAGTAATAAATTAATTAGCGGTAAAAAATGGACAAACAATCGAAAGGCTGATACAAGAGTTTCGTGTGTTAATCGTTATGTATAAACGTACGAGATGATATTGTGATATTACTAGGCAGGCGCGCGCATCGCCGATGGGAAAAGTGTCTCGAGGCGGCGATTTTCAAAGCGCCCTCGATTTGGACGCTCTCGCCGGTGGCCTAGCCGCCCGCATCGATCTAGCAACCATTGCTGCTTTGATTACCCTTGGGCAATGGACGCACCAGATACAACTTTTCGCCCTGCTTGTTGGTGTAGATGGGCGCGCGCTGATAATGATCGACCAGCTGATCGAGAGTGTGAAATTTTCTCTGGCCGATGCAGTACAAAGCGCCCTCAACGTGAACTCTAAAGTGCTTGTTGCGTCCCGGAGCTTTCAGCGATACAGAGTAGTCTCCCATCTGCGTTAAATAAACAGAAGCGAGTTAAGAAGGAGGCGTGTTGGAAATAAGGTGGGCTGCTGCTGTTACTACTGCCGCTGCTGCTGTTGCTGCTGATACAAAACTCACGTTGGTCTCGCTGTCCCTGATGAGAAAATCTCCGTCGTGGCCATGCTGATTCAAGAGGGTGTCGCACTGAGAGCGAGTGATGCTTCCGTAATACCAGGGCTTACCGATGAGATGAGGTCTGTCACCGGGATCGGGCCTTCTCTCGAGGGAATCGCCTGCCCCGATCTCGCTACTTCCCCCCACCCCGACTATTCCGCCGCCGCCGCCGCCGCCGCCGCCGCCGCCACCGCTGCCTCCTCCTCCTCCCCGTTCTCGATAAGGCTGCGTGAGGTATTCGCTCAATTCTTGAAGATAATTACGGGGAACCAGGCCGATCTGACCCTGGCCGTTTCTCGCCTTGTACCATTCGGGATCGGCGGGCGGACGATCGAGTATTTCTAAACGATCGCCCTTTTCGAAAGATAATTCCTGATCGTTGTTCGAGGAGAAGGAGTAGAGAGCGACGACGATGTCGAGGACGTTTTCGGCCATCGCGTACGTGTGGAGGGTATCGTCCGCGTCGCCCTCCTCCTGCGTGTAATTCGAGGGAAACCAACCGGCTTGGGTGCCGCTCTGTCCTCGCCACCAGCCGTCATTGCTCTTCTCGAGTATGAGGATTCGAGTACCCTTGACGAGGGATAACTCGTCCGCCTGTTGAGCCTGATAATTGTACTTAACCACCGCGGTGCCTATCGCCTCGCTCGGGTCGGCGGGCAATCGTCTTGCCATTATCGGAGATTCGACGGCACGAGACGGTGAATTACCCGAGGGCAGGGTCTTGGAGCCCTTCTTCACCTTCTTCTTTATGCTGTCGAAGAGGGAGGGCTTTTCCTTTTTGACGTAGTTGCTCGGGACGTAGCCGGCCTGTCCACGGGCACTCTGCACTCGCCACCAATGCTTCGAGTCATCGAGCAACAGATAACGCTCGTTTTTCCGAAGATCCAATTCCTGCGCCCCCTGGGCCCCATAATCGTATTTCGCGACAACGTAACACACGTCGTCTTGGCTCGTTTTGCCTGCCGAAAGAAAAAAGAGAGGGCCTTTCGTTTTGAGGGCGACGTTACGCGCGCGTGCTTTCCTCTTTTCGTCAAGTGACAAATAATATTGGCATTCCAAGCGGAACAAAACAAAGCGACTTGCCTAAAGAGTGGAAAAAACGTACCATGCTTCATAGCTGCCATGTGCAAATACAGACAGATGTTATATACGTCCGCGCTAGCTTTTCTCCGCTCACGTTCTACTCGCCGGGAGAATCTGTGATACGGCTCGGGTAGTGTCTTGCGCGTAGTAGATCGAGCCGGCGTACATTCTCTAGCTTTTCTCCACTTTTAACGATGTATTTCGCGCTTTGATCGTTTTTGCTCTGTCTTACTCTCCGTTTACCCCGACGCGCTCTTATTTACGAAAGGCGGTTCTCTTTGCGATCTCTTGCTTCGGGATCGGCAGCACTGGAGGAGAAGGCCGGAAAGTGCGTTACCGACGCTTGGAACGAACAAAGGAGACAACAAAAAAATGATTAATCGGCATTTCGCGCAAGAGACTGGTGGTTGTTGACCGGGATTGGTCAAAGCGGAATACGTTTCTGTTCGGAAGTGAGAGAATTTTACGTCCAATGAAATACATCTTTGCATAAAAGCGTGGCAAAGAAGGGTGGCGGTAGCTCGATCGCTCGAGGCGATGCTTTGCGTGCAAGATGATATTGGCCCACTAAAATGCTGCCTTTGACGTCAAGTTTGACGTTTTCCACAGAGACTACGTATACAAACGGACACACACACACACACAAGCTAGGCGAGAATGAAATGACTCGGAAAGTGCGGCTGTCACCGCATGACGCACACTACGCGGCGCCGTCGCCGCCGCGTTGTTTCCATTTTTGAGACTTGCGCCACAACCACTCGTGTACGCGAGGCGAAAAGAAGAAACGCGAAAAAATGATGCGCCGAATCGTTCGAGACTGATGTGCCGTGCAATCTACTTTTCACAAACACACGACTGAAACAAACAAGGATACAACAATAGCGGCGGAGGCGGCGGCGGCGGCGGCGGCAGCAGCGGCGGCGGCAGCAGCAGCAGCAGCAGCAGCAGCAGCAGCAGGCATCGAGTAAAATAACGTCAGCCGCAAAAAATCAAAGGGTTTGCCCACTCGCCGCAAGCGGCTCGGAGTCAAACCGCTCGACAAAAGCAACTTTTTTTTCTCACCAACAAAAAGAAAACAATATTCAAAGTAACTCTGTCAAAATTGCAATGGTAGTGGCTCTCTCTCTATCTCTCTGTGATTCTTACCGATCTTTAAGCTCGACATAATCCCACATATATAAAATTTCGCTGGCCGATGAGAAGAAATATATAAGGTGGTAGACGACACGGCTTGTTTTCCCCCACTCGGTGTTAAATCCACACAGCAGCCGTAAAGCGAGAAGCAGCGATGGAATATACGCCGAACTAGGAGGGGGATCGAGAGTGTCGTCTCGTTGCGACGGCGAGCCGGGTTTGGTGGAAAATGTAGGGGAGAAACGTTGGGGAGTCGAGGTGGGGCAAAGGGGGTAAGGATCGGGGAAGGACGATCGCACGAGCAGCAGCAGCAGCAGCAGCAGCAGCGACGACGGTGGCGGTGGCAGGATTCGACGGATCGTTGATTTTTATTTCGCTTTCCCGACTATTCAGCTCCCGTCAGACTATAATTCACGAATCGTGAGACGGATTATTTTTCTTTTAATTTTTTATTATCCGTATCGATGGCCCAAACGTACGTATATTTTCTAGGCGTCCCGTCGTAATTTCGAGCGCATCACGAGACGCGATGCTCGGACTCGACGACGACGATAACGTTCTATCCGTCTTCAGCCTTCCAACACTTTCCGACCCCTCCCACGCCCGCCACGAACAATGTACACAGAGAGGCATCGTTGCGTCAACCGAAAGCTCCCGCCATCTCGCGATTTGTAACGATACCAATCTAATCGGCGCTGCAAGCTCCAATGGAGCGACATCTGTGAAATTTAGACACAAGCTGCATGGTGAAAATTTCTCGGGCTGGGGTCTCAAAGGAGAAATTCAAACTCAATATTGTTATTGGTAATAAAATTCATTGAATAAATACATATTTCGATAGACAGGCGATAACAAAATAAGATTTACAATTACAGAGGAGTGTCCCCCGCACAGACGGCGGCGGCGGCGGCGGCGGCGGATGATAAACGCCAGAGAAAGGTGCGAGCACCTTACGAGCTTTGTTGCTTTTTCTTCACAATCTCGACGAGTTGTCGATAACGAATCTGACACTCCTCCTTAGTTTTACCCTCGACGCAATTTGCTATTTTTTCCCATCTCTCGATGGAGGCTCCTTTAGGATGTTTAAGAAGAGCGGATTCGAGCGCTTTCTGTTGCTCCTGGCTCCAGGAATCAGCGGCTCCTTCGGCGTGCGGACATTCGGGCCGCGTTTTAACTTTCTTGGGTTGTTCCTCCGATGTGGGCTGCACCTCGTCGCCCGGCTGACCCGGCTTCAAACCTTCGTCTTTCACCTTCAAAGCAAACAAATAAAATATTAATATGCCAGAGTCGATTGTTTGTATCCTCACGACATGTCCGAGATCCTTCGGTAAAAACCTTTTTGGCCATGTGAGTAACTTCGCTGATTGTTCGGCTCATCGACTCGGCTATTTTCTCCCAACGATCGGCTGTACCACCGGGATATTTCTTAACGAGTCTAATGAGGTCCGATATGTCGTCGTCGGTCCACAAACTTCCGACAATTTTTGGCTTCTCGTACACGTGATTCGTACGATTATTCTCCCTCTTGGCTCCAAACCCGCCGCGGCTGCCTCCGTTGCTCGTACCCGCTTCGTATTCCTGGGGCGTAAAGCCCGCTCTGCGTCTTCGCGGACCACGCGGTACGGGCATATCCGGCTCGGATTCTTCCTGCTCGAGAGCTCTGACAAAGGGCCAATGGTTAATTATCGTTTTTTTGTTTTTTATCTTTGTTTCGTTGGCTACCTCATCCAGGCAAAGATTAAGTAATATCAAGGGAGATGCTCACAGCGCCTCTTCCTCTTCTTTTTTTCTACGTTTTCTCTCCTCCAATATACTACTAATTGCACGTACGGTGGCGGGAATTCCTACGACGGAAGCGTACGTCCATCTGGGTAATTGAAACGGTAGGGTATTTCGTACGCTCGGGCTCGGAATTTTTTCCAATATTTCCGCCAGATCTGGCACTTCGCCCATCTTTCCCTTTCTATTTTTCTTGTGCATTTTCTGCAATTTGCTGCCCAGCACTTGTTCCTGCGCAAGAGGACAAATCGGACGGATTTAGAGATTGTGACCAAAGTGCTTGGGCCTGCTCGAGTATGCGACGCGACTCACGTAAGTGTATCTCTTCTCCAAGTAAGCCGCCCAAGCGACCAGATACTGCCCTATGGTTATCACTATGAAGAGAATGACGCTCATCTCCAGTAATCCCATCTTCCGAACGTGACGGTAGTAATAAACAGCCGATCGCCAATTGGGCAACCCGTTGACCAGTACGTCATTGTACTTTTCTCTCTTGCTCGGGTCTTTGAGAATATCGTACACCGCCACCAACTATCGACAGATGGAAAAAACATCTTTGTATCGACGCGTATAGGAGAAAGCAAGCGCTCGTCTTACGTTTCTGAAGCGGGTCTCTGCATCTTGGGCGTCGTTCTTGTCGGGATGAAGCTGAAGGGAGAGCTTCCTGAAGGCCTTCTTAACGACGGAGGAATTCGCGTTCTGTCGAAAAAAAAGAAAAAAAAACCGAAGATGGAAAGAATGAAGGAAAAAAAGAGGTAATTTGGAGGACTGGAGGATGAGGCTTGTCCGTGAAATAAGAAACTTGGAGAAAAGACCGGCCGTATTTACCTGCGAAATGCCCATAAGCTCGTAGAAATTCTGATTGACTTCCTCGACGACGTCGAAAACCTCCAATTCGTCGTCGTCCCATGCCGCCGCGAGCCGGCATATGCTCAAAAATAGTGCAACGTGGATTACCGTTGGCGTTATCTTCATTTTGTTATCTCGTCATTGAACGGGTATCGGAAAAGTACGGGACCGAGTTTTCGGAACAACGCGTCGCGAATGCGTGTTTCACTTTGACGCGCGCGCTCGCGGGCGCACCGTTAAAGCCTATAATACTTAGATGCCCCCTATATTATTTTCGTCGTCGGAACAAAAACATGGTTGTCGAGGCGATACGGAGAGAGCGAAGGAAAACGAGACGTGCGTGGACCGCGCAAGGTTACGAAATGCCAATTGCTCGATGCCACATCGCACATTCGTGTCGTCTCTCTGACACACGGCTTCCGCGAGGCAACATTTTCCCGCTGTCCCCCATCGCCGTCGCCCGCCGCGTCCTCGACGACACATACGGCAGTCTCAACTCCAATAGGGAGAAGCGGTGAAACGAGTCTATCCGAAAATATGGGTGGCGTGTCGATCGAACGAATCCATCGCTATAATTATGCACCTATATCGCGGATATCGCGCGGTGTGTGTACACGGCGACGAAAGTATGGAAAGAGGTTTCCCGACTCGCCGCGAGATGTCGTTACGCGGGACACTCAGAGCCATTCGTCGGACTCTCCACTTATTGAATGTTTCCGAGATCTTGATCTGGTCGCTCATCTTTTAAAGACCTCGAACATACCACTTTGTTTTCAATATAGCTACGAATCAATTTTTTTCCAA
Organism: Ophion ellenae; assembly: GCA_963210295.1. NCBI lineage: Eukaryota > Metazoa > Arthropoda > Insecta > Hymenoptera > Ichneumonidae > Ophion > Ophion ellenae. The sequence goes on from OY723393.1 coordinate 274,961, forward strand.
TCGTTAGTTTCATTTGAAGAGGTCAGAGGATCATTCAGACATCCAAAAATCCGAAAAATACCTTTGAAATCATATTTAAGGATCGACTGCGCACATCAGCTTGTTTTTTTTACAGATGGTTCGAAAACACATGGTGCCGCCTCCGTTGGCTTCTCATCAGTGGGAGCGGGTGTTCAGGAGACTGGGGGCTTTAGGGCAGCTGGATTTGCTTCGATTTTCACGGCTGAGGCTATGGCTATTGCCGAGGCTTTATTGTGGATCTCGCGACTCGAAGGATCAAGCTTTGTCATTTTTTCGGATTCAAGGAGTGTTCTGCAATCTATTTCCTCCCCGCCGAATTTAGGGTGCAAATCGTACTTAGTTTTGTATTTAAAGAACTTTTTGAAAGAACTCCAAGGTGAGGGTAAGATCATCGACCTCTTCTGGATCTCGGCTCATGTAGGAGTTGTCGGTAAATGAACTGGCAGATAAAACGGCCAAAGAGGCCTCTACTATGGGGAGTAATACTCAGCTTGGTCAGTCGATAGCGGATTTTACTAGTCTATCGAAATCTAAGCTAGAAGTAAGGTTTCATGAATGGTGCTTGGAAGGTAGCAGGGATGAGGGAATTTTTTATTTTAACAACTTCTATAATCGTAGTCGTCGGCCCTGGTTTTGGATGACATCTATGAATGTTTTGCGAACGACCATTTACTTTTGTACCAGTGGCTAGATGGCACATATGTCCTAGGCCTTTACTTTATTTCTGTATCTAACGTTGTGTACGTTAGATACAGAATATTGAGCACTCTGAATAAAAAAAAAAAATTCGTCGGACTCTCAAACTCACCGGGAGATGTCACTAGCGAGAGCGGCACATCTTTTATCTTTATTCATTCTTTAATTAATGTTTATTACTTTTCGGTCTCTCAATCTCAATTGATTCTTTAATTGAGATATAAAAAATCAATATAAAAAACGGCACAGAACATTCTCGCCGGCAACTGCGATCCGGAAGCCTTCGAGGCGTTTGCTCACTGGAAGAAGCCTGCTTCCCGTGTACGAAAGTATCGGGGCTCGATGCAAGAAGAAGCGAAAGCTCTCTCTCTCTCTCTCTCTCTCTCTCTCTCTCTCTCTCTCTCTCTCTCTCTCTCTCTCGGTCGTCTCAATATCACAATTCCTCGTTAAATTTTGTTTCCGTTTATTCCAACGATTCCCCGAGATTTCCGACGATATGTTGTACCGCGGGGGCCAATTATTCGACCGAAAGGACGGCATTCTTGGCGAACGCATTTCTTCGAAAGACGCATACCGGCCGGAGGGTAAGTCGACGCCTGCGAATACACATGTATGGTGAATTGTGTTTAGTCTGCAATTGAAAGAAAGGTGCGATTCAAAGTAAGGGTGAGATACGCCTCGGATGTCGCGCGGTATTACAAGTATTCCGTATGCAGTCAATGGAATAATACAGATAGAAAATGGCGGATGCGGTACCGAAGAGAAGGTGCAAGCGCACTGCAAGCTTCAATTTACACGCGACTCGTTCGTTGCATACCAGCCCGTCTTTTTTCAAGCATCGAGCTCGTAAACGTTATTCCGCGTTATCGGGATTATCGAAAATCGTAGCATCTTGTGAATTTTCTCGACTATATACTCCAAATTTCCGTTGATATTTGTAGAAATTCGGCACGCGGCACCAAAGACTCGGTCGAGTGGAAAAATATGGGTCCGTAGAGTGGTAGCGCCATCGTTCGGTTTCGCGCACGGCTACTCAACCGCGCGGGGATGCGTAGCGGCGCAGTTGGAGACTCGCGAATCGCGGAGTAGCAACACGGATCAGTAGCCCAGTCAGCGAGTCGAGTGGACGCGTAGCGGCGCGTTGCAGGTTTCGTCCGTTATTATCAATTTTCTCTACGCTAGCGGAAGAAATCTCGTTTTCGCGGTGTACAGGCGAAGAAGAGGTACAGAAGTGGGGAGCGACGGTGTCGCTACACGCGCTTCAATATTTTATATATATGCGAGGAAGCTCGCACACCCCGCGGAGCGCCTTTTTCGCCTACTCTCTGTATTCTCCCGCATACGAGCATCTCTCGTCTAGACACGGTGTGCGTGATGACAAACTTTTCTCTTCGTATATTCTTATACCGGTAAAGTTTTCTTCCTTTGTTCATTAGTCGAAAGGAGAGATTGCTTTCGGTCAAAATCGTACGTGCGCGGCATCAGGTAGCGAGGAAAGATGAGTTCGTCGACGAGCAGTAGCGGCACCCTCCTAATCGGAGCGGATTCTGTTGGGTAAGAAAAAAAATCGACTCAAACGAAATAATCCCCCAAGTTGGACGGAAACTTAAGACGGTCGGCAGGGCGGAAGGGGGGGTGGGCATTTTCGTATCGGCACGATATCGGTAGTCACCACCCTCTCTTTCTCTCTATAGCATGCTTCGCAAATACATATAGACGTAGCTACGAGAGCGATAATATTTGTGGAAAGAAACGAAAGCGGGGTAAGATCGGGCGAACCGGTTTAGCCGCACGCGCGCGCGCGAGCGCTTCGGCTTTACGAACAAATTTCGCCAACAGCGTACGTATGTACGCATAAAAAGTATTTTCACTGAAAAATGCGAGTGAGAATGAAATAATAGAAGCGCGGAGAGTCCGGAAAGTGGCGGGGTCGGCGACCTAGCGGATCGCCAGAGATCCGCGCGATAGGTAATTTACGGAGACATTGGGGGGGGGGGGGGGGGGGGGCTCCTCGTCGAGGTCCGAGAGCGTGAGAAGCGGGTAGCAGCGGGCTGAGCGCGCGCGAGCTCTCGTCATCGAGTCCAGCGACGCGGTCACGCTAAAAATAAAATATATTATCGGAAGGTTTCGGTATACACACGCGCGGCTTGGGACCCGCGGTCTAAAATTAGTCTCCTGACGCCCGACCGCCCGCCGCCTCTAGTTTCTCTCATCGTCTCATCCGCACGAATAAATCTTCCGCGTGTCGCCTTGCGTGCCCAGCGCGCGATTTCGGCCGACTCGAGTAGTTGTCGTCGTCGTTGTTGTTTTTACGCCGAGACATACTCGAGAGAGGATCTCCTTAAAAGTCCGCGCTCTGACGCGCGGCTTTTCCGAAGGCGCGATTGCGAAATCGCGACCGCGTGTCCCGATTCGGTACGGCAATAAACGGCCTTGTGAGAAGATTTGTCTCTTTTGCAGGTGTACCGGATCCGAGAGATCGGGAATTGGTGAGTTTTTCGAGATTACGGCTCGCGCTGCGTGGCATAAAATTGCGAGTGAGCCGATGTAGAAAATAGAAAATAAGAAAGAAAGAGAAAGGCCTTGGGAGTATATCTCGTAAATGGTGCGCTTGGTGGATTATGTCCAGTTCCACCTCCTCCGCCACCACCACCGCCACCGCCGTCCGCGACGATGCCTGGACGCGTGCCAGTAGCCGGGACGAATGCCCGAATCATCGAGGTAAGCTCCGGGAATAATAAGTTGTAAAATAACGAGTGCGAGGGAGGGCGCGCGCTCGAAGCGCCACCGCATCGGCGGACCGTTATACCAACCGTTTAGCGTCCGCAGAGCGGTGTACCGCCGAGAAGAGGGCGGCCGTTGTCGAACGACGGTCTCAACGAGAATGCCTACGAGCCACCCGCGGCGATACAGAACGCCATGATGACGAGGGACAAAAAGCCGTTTACGTACACACCGGGAATGGGCGGTAAGTTGGATCTGTCGCAGATACGAAGTCCAAGAATGGCGAGACGCGTGGCAAAGAACGCCAACGACGAGGGCATCGAGGCTCCGCTCGTTCAGCCAAGACCGAGTCCGGCCGTGGGACAGCAGTGCCAGGACCAGAGACCGCTCCCCCCGTCGATCGCCGGCACGCAGCCCCGAGTCGCCGTACCCGTTTTCCCGACTAACCTACTCTCGCTCGATCGCGCCTCGATCAACGGTCGGTATTGTCGCGGCGCGCCGCCGCGATTTCGTTTATTTGTTTTATTTTTCGTTTTGACAATGACGCGTGTGTGGCCGATAGAAGCGAGAACGGATGCAAGCTCACTACAGCCGCCATCGCCACCATCACCCCCCCAGATCACCCTCGCCAAGGCGCCGACTCCCTGGCTCCAGAACAGAAACAAAGCACAGGAGGATCTTCCCGAATGGGCGAAGCGTACGAGCGGCGGCGGCGGCGGAATGGCTGGTTCCGCGCCATCGAATTCCGACGGCGAGCAGCAAAACTCGCGAGCTCGAGAACGGCTTATTCCGCTACGCGTGAGTATAATGAGAGACCTGCTTTGCTTCTCCCGAGGGCTGGGGGGGTACATATGTACGAGGTGGTGTTTCGGGTGCACAGATCGAGGAGAGACCCTCCGTGTTCTCGGTGGTGGAGAATGCGGAGCGACAACCGAGCTGCCGTCATCAGCAACGTTGGGGAAACGAGGATACCTCGCCGACGATCCAAGATCGGAGCGCTGCGCAACGAATGACCGTCGCACCGACGCCTCGTCCCTCCCTCGCTGGCGGAACGTACATTGTGCCGATCGTCGTCGAGGGTAGCGGTGAGAACGCCGGGGGCCACAGAGTGTGAGTCATTGAGGTCCTTCTCCGCCTCCTCCTCCTCCTCTTCCTCGTTAAACTTGTCGCTCGGGCGACTCACGTGAGATGGATATCCGGCAGGATCGTTCAACGCGGTCCCCTCTCGCCCCAAAACCGGACGAGTGACCAGCATCAACAGGGCGAACCCGCTCCCGTACAGTCGAGATCTTTTCGCGTTCTCCAGAAAATCACCGACACCGATTGTCCGCCGGAGCAGCAACGTGTGGACGGGTTACAGCAGCAGCAGCAGCAGCAGCAGCAGCAGCGGAAGCTTCTACTCGATGAAAACGACAAGATCCTGATGAACAAGGTCAAGGAGCGAGGTGAGCGAGCGTAAGAGTGGTCGTTACCCGTGAGCGCAAATTCTTTCACACACCCCGTGTCCCTCTAATTTGGCAGTCGATGGCGAGCAGGGCGCTTATCTCCACCGGGAGGAGGATCCGAGATATCGCGGCGCAGCGATTCCCTCCCGAGCCTTTCGATATCTGAGAAACATGACCGACTCGGGCGACGCGTCTACGAACGTAACCGGTAACTATGTATCCTGTATAATAATAGATTGCGAATAATAAAGCAATAGTGAATCGAAACAAACTGATTGTTTCGTAGCAGCAGCGGTACCAGCGACGGCAACGGCGGCTAGTCCCAGCGCCAACAAGACGAGGCAGAGCAGAAATTCTCCTCCGCTCGGTGAGAGCGACCCTCGCATCGGCCACCCACGCGCTTTTCCAATGCCTCTTATTGTCCCCTCTCTTCTCTATTTTGTGTATACACGGTGGGTTCCTATTTTTCAGAGGAGCAACTGTGTCGAACGAGTCTGCCGGCGAGCGAGCAACAGGCGCCTGAACCGAAGAAATATACCGGAAGCGCAATACCTTCGAGGTCCTTCAGGATGTTGCAGGCCATGACGTCCCCCGAGAGTATCGGTGAGTCCGGCGCCCTTGCAAACGCGGCTGTCTATCAGCCTCGACGGCTCTGATCCGTTCCGCGACGATTCGCGCGAGCGAGCGCGCGCGCGCACCCCCTTCCAACTCCCGCCGTCGCCCTGCCCCGATTAGTCACACACACACGCGCGCGCTCCTATTGGCACTCTTTCTTCCATATTCGGGTATTGCGCGAGATCGGGTCGACGCGTCATCGGAGAGATTTATCGAGAAAGAGCGATAACACTATTGTGCCCGAATGCAATGTGTTGTCTGTTGTAGCGAAACGAGAAAATCGACGAGCCTCGTTAGTGGTGAGTGAAAATGATCGTAGCTCGCTGGGCGATCGAGGTTGGACGATGACGACGACGACGACGACGACGACGACCGTGACAACCGCGATTACTGCGACGACTGCGACGACTGCGACAACCGCGACGACTGCGACGACTGCGACGACTGCGACAACGACGACGATGACCCCTTTGCTATCTTCTTCCCCGTTCACTAACGATTATTCCGCCTGCTCGCTGGCTTCACTGGTTCGCCCGCCGACTCGACACTTGGTCGTCGCGTCACGCTTGCCGCCGATGCTCGAATCGTACTGCCCGTTTCATCATCCGTCATTTTCCAAATATACGGAGAACAATCGTCGCGACTATCATTCTTATCGACATCCGCTTCCACCATCGTCATCACCTTCACTGTGTCCATCGACGAGTGACCGCGGCGCGTTCAACGATCGCTCATCGCCACGGGCGCCACTGCCGCAGCCGCCACCACCACCACCACCACCGCTACCGCCGCCGGCGCTGTCACCCCCTGTTCATCCTCATCCCATATCCCGTTCTCCGTTGTACGAGATGTGCAACGTTCGCCGTTATCGGATCTCCCACCATTCTCACAATCATCGTCATCGTCATCGTCTTTGGCAGGAACCGTCGAGAAATTGGTTGCTTCTCTGTCGCCCGAATCTCACTGGTGATGAAACTTTCAACCTTCCTCCATCATCTGGCTTTGGTCCTCCTCTGTCCGTGCTGTACACCGATTTACCTCTGTCCTCCTCCTCCTCCTCCTCCTCCTCCTCCTCCTCCTCCTCGGCCAGTTCTTCATCGTCCCGCTCATTGTCCTCCGAATCGTGTTCATCTTGCTCTTCTTACCGCCGCTACTCGTCTCTCTCTTCGCAATTACCCATCGCATGTTCCAAGATGACGGTTGGGAGCACCACCCTTATGCCAGCGGTCTCACCGTGTCCAAGAACGGACGCGGAGCCAACCGACTACGATAGCGATTGCCATCCTTGTTTAGAGACGAAGCCGGAGGGCGGCGGGAGAGGAACGAACGCGGATGGACGCCGGGAGGATGGGTCGATCGTGGAACGAAAAGGTCCACCTTGGTGGTATCCGTCGGAAGGATTTGAGCCCCTCATAGACGAGCGATTTTCTACGCTCGATTCGGTCGAGGACAACGTCTTACGCGACGTCGATCAGCAGTCGAACGGATGGAACAAGATTGACGCGGCTCGTTGTCGTGCGAGTACGAACGTATCGAGAGCCGCCAACGCGACGATGGATCGACCAGCGATGAATATCCTCAAGCAAGAGGAACACGCAAACGGGGAAGGCAGCGAAGGATCCGGGGACGAGTCGGTGGGGGGAAGCGACCTCGGCTCCGAAACTAGCGATGATGACGATGACGACGACGACGACGACGACGACGACGACGACGACGACGACGACTCTTACGTGGCTTATTCGACGCGTTCGCGGGAGCGTTCAAGTCGCGAAAGTTGGCCCAAGTCGCCAAATCCAGAGCTCGCTGTGGCACCCGAATTGACCATCAAGGCTGAATCAACGATCGAGCCACCGCCCGAGAATATCGGTGACAACGACGTTAGCGTCGAGTTTAAGATTTGCATACGCAACGGTAGCGGCGATTCGAAGACAATGAAATCGCTACTCCCGGAAACTCTTCGCGACGAGGCGATCGATTTCTGGAAGGAGATCAACTCTGCTGGTAAAACGGAGGAATCCGAGAAAAGCGCCGAGCGCGCGTCGAGCTTGGAGAAGCAGTCGCGAGAAGAAATAACCGATGTTGCGGCGGAGAGGAAAGAAGAATTGGCGAATGATCGCTTGGAAAATTGTCACGATGCCACCACCGACGACGAGGACAGCGGGGTAACGTCGGACACGAGCAGACTGATATCCGAGGTCGACACGGATTCCGAGTGCGCACCAATAACGAAGATCGGCAGAATCAAGGGTTACAGACGTACGCAGACGCATTCACGCCTCTTCAAACTACTGAGCGGCCGCCACGAGCTCGGACCGAGCGGCTCGGGCTATTCGAATTTACCGCCGCTGAGAGAGAACCGTGATGACCGTTTCCGGAATGGCCACTCGTACGCAACTCTCGGGACTCGCTCCCCACCAACGACAAAACCCGTTGTATCGACAATTATGGACTCTCGGGAGGAGCAAGAGGCTCGTTTTTCGACGGTCTCCGTTGTCCGGCTTGGCTCGCTCGATCGAAGGTTTCGCCCGCGACCGGTCTCGTGCCCGAGGATAAAGAGCTGTAAAAACGTTCCGAGAGCGGAACAGATCTCAATGACAGCTGGGATCGTTGTCGGCAAGATCGGGAGAACGACGATGGCGAATTAACGATCGCCATCAGATGTCACCTACACGTAATCATTGAGTGTTTTTTTTTGTTTTTTTTTTGTACGTCTTGCAAGCTTTTTTCAATGGAAAACCGGCTACTTGGCGGCGAACCACGAGGCAAAATACCGGCCGAGTTCGCGGAGGAGCGAACGAGATGCCGTTAGGCACGGGATGAAGAAAAGAAAAGAGGGAGAGAGAGAGAGGGAGGGATAAAAAGAGCAAGAGAGCTAGAGAGAGAGATAAGAGATAAATCTTTGGCCGACAGCGTTGGTGTCGTTCCTTGCATCGCTCTGCTGCGACGGGACGCCCGGACTCTGCGCAAACATTTTTTTTCCTCCACCGGGGTACATATTTGTTTTTTTTTTCGTTGCTTTTCAATCTCTTTTTGCCATTGTCGTAGAATAATACGCGTATAGACTCGGGAAAGGCTTGCCCCCGCTCTTTTGCTCTTTTCTTTTCTTTTTTTTTCTCGCCTCGATGGTCCGGAGTTCGGGGCGCTACCAACGCGCTCCGACAATCTTGAGCCAATGTCGCGTGTCTCGCTTCATGTCGTAAAAAAAAAAAATATTCGCTAAATGTCGCTTCGCGCGCAAAAACCCACACTTTGATAACGCGCCACTTTTCTCGGGGTCACGTCGCTCCATCTCGTCTATTTCTTACGCGGCCTCGTTTATTCGTTGTTCCGAAACATCTTTATTTTGGTTTGCAGGCCCGGATCGGAGCGACTACTGACGAGCAGCGCGCATCCAGAGACGACGACTACGACGCGGCGCTACCGCCGTGAAAGTGAAATTCATCCTCGGAAAAAGTCGGCTTGGATGCGGATCTCGTCGTCGCGATACTCTTTATTTCTCCTTTTTTTTACGTTGTCGGCGTCTACGACGAACTCGGTAAGGCGCGGGCGCGATTCGGACGGTATAGCGTCGCAAGAATAAGCGAGCGATAATAAATTTGTGTGTGTGTGTGTGTGTGTGTGTGAGTGTGTGCGTGTTAAATATACATAAACACACGCACACGCACACATCTATATGTGTGTGTGTGAGATTGTGCGTGTGTGGGCATATATATATTGTTAACGGGTTGCGTGCGAAGGAATAAATCAGAGAGACAGGTAGATTCTCTTTCGATGAAGAGCGTAAGCGACGATCGTCCAAGCACCGACGTCCCATACCGCCGCGATCGTTTTCCACGTGTGGCTCTCCGGCCTTTCCGCTCCGTATTTCCAGTGGAAAGGAAATATTTCGTGGCACATTCTGTGACCAACGTACATAAGCAGCGCATTCATACCTGCAGCGTGTGTAAAAATGGTCGTGTTTAGTCATTATTGTTGTTGTCGTTGTTAGGATTAGTATGCGACGTTCGACGGCGCGTACCCGGAATTCGGAAGGGACCACCTCCCCAAACGGCCGCAACGTCGATGAGAAGATAAAACGCGGTGAAGAGGGCCGTGGCGAACGAAGTCGTCGAGAGAACAAACGACAGAGACCTGCGCGGAGGATGCGATAATACAGAGCAGGGCAATAAGGCTTGCGCATAGCCAAGATAACGGGGCGAATGCTTACCACAGAGACTTATTTACCGGAACAAGATCGGTAAAGTGAAGGAGACAACCGAGCAAGCCGCACCCTAGTCCGAGTACGAGCCACCTGATGACTCGATTCTTCCAATCGCCTCGGACTCTCAAAATCTTTCCCGTTTGTACTCCGAGGAAAGTCTGGAGTATCGTTGTGAGGCAGCCTGCGATATATAGTATACGTAGACAGTCTCGTTTAACGATTGCGGATAGAGGCGTCATTGACTTACCGAGAATTCCCTCAGGATCAAACGGTCCCGATCCGTAGACGCGATCGATCGTCGGTCGCTGATAGACGTGATTCTTTCCCAAAAGAACCTCATCCACGTAGCCCGCCGTTCCTCCGGTGCACTTCCAATATCGTCCTTCCTCGTGTCTTCCACCGGGTCCAAGGTAACCACTGAGCATATATATTATTTTCCCCCATTTATAATTCGTTCCTTTCGGTCGCGGCGCGTGTACTTGAAAAAGTACGTAAAACGAATATCTCACGTCGGGCAGCCAGGTACAGGAAGGCAAAAGGTTAGGGCACAGTGAAGGGCGGTTATGGCCAGGACGAAGATCCACTGGGGCACCAAAGAGCGAACATCGGCGAAAGCGCCCGTAACGAGGGAGACGTTTTGTTGCTGCGGCTGCGGCTGCGGCTGCGGCTGCGGCTGCGGCCCATCACTCGGCGGACACCTCGGCTCCTTTCTCGGGCTCAAGACCGCGTAGAGAATGCCAACAAAGGCGTAAGCTACAGCGAATCGCTGAAGTACTCCAAAGACTCGTATCTTTTTAAGATCGGCCTCGCTTCCCAGAGTGTTGACCGAAAGGTCAATGAGAAAAAGCGCGACGCTCCTCTACCCAGGGCACAGAGCGTCCGAATAAAGTTGACAAGGCCAACACCTTGCGACAATACCGCGGACAAACAAATAGACGGGTGTATACCTTCAGGATTCCTCGTACGATCGTCCATCTCGAAGTGCCACGCGCCAACTGGGAGGAGAGCGCGATTGGAATACAGAGTCCCATTATCCATACGAAAGAGGGAAATACGAGATCTCCGATGAGCAAACCATTCCAAGTCGCGTGCTCCAAAAATGTGTAACCACCAGCTCCGTTGTTGACGAATATCATCGTCAGGATGCTCATCCTGGCGAGCGGCCCCGTTCCGTACACCAGTATTTGTAAACACACACGTATATACGGATATAGATTGACGTTCCAAATCGAAGGATCGTGGCAGCGATCCGGAAAAGAAAACGCTCGATCCTTTTTCATCTGTAGGATGAAGATCGAAGAGCGCGCGCGCGTACCCTCTGAAAGTGTCGATCGACAGAACCCGTCTCGACGCTTTTCCCTCTGATCGGCATTCCTCTCTTCTCCACCTATTGATGCATGCTTTCGCGAGAGCGACACCCAGCAGAAGGCACAGTACGGAGCCCAAGATTACAGCGAGTGCTGGAAGCGAACCGTGTAGCGGCCATATACATATCTTATATAGACAAGTTTCTTTTTCCCTACTACGAATAATTGGTCGAGTTATTACGCGTGTAGGAATTGCGAGGCTCAAGGATCGTATCGAATTTGCATCGGATCTCGTCATCGATCGTCAACTCGTAGATCCCGTACTCTCCAAGCTCGGGCTGGAACTGCCACACCATTCCACTGTAGACACATCGTTTATCTGTATATCGTGTGTGTGAAATTCTGTGCGCAAAGGATCCGCAAGGTATCCTACCTCTCGTCGTTGACTGATCGATAATATTGCAATGACGTTTCATTGTAGATCCTCCAGGTTACTGAATGGGCGGTCTTGAGCGTTACGCTTAGATTTTTTCCCCGCTCTATCGAGGAGAGTCTCGAATACGGGCACTGGGAGAACCGATAATTTATTGCGTCGCGTCTCTATAGACGAGAAGAAAAATAGTTGTACTTACTCTGATACAGTCGGAGGAGAGGGAATAGAGGGTGGTTGTGGCCTCGTTATCGCGATCTTGGCTATCGTGTGTTCTGCTCAAAAAGAGGCAAGCCTCGTCCAATTCCATATTCTTGTACTCGCACACTTTCCCTTTCATTTTCGCGCAACCGACTTGTTACAGGTGTAGCCGTGATCGAACCGATCTCATCTCTAGTGCTGCGATGTCAAAAATAATTCTCGCGCCTGTCCAATAACACGTTCGTTTAAATCTCGTCAAAGATACGGAACACTGATTTCTTGTTTCTTTTCTTATTCTTTCACATAAAGGGGAACAACGAGATAACGCTGATGTGTATCACCGATCGCAGAAATTTCCTCGTCCGAGCTGCGAGCGACCAACGCTGCTACCGCCGTTGCCACACCGCGAGATCCGATCGAAAATCATTGTCTCTCTTTCTCTTCAACTTTCGCATTCGTGAGGTGACACGATTCTAGGTCGAACCACGTGACTATGCGACACGGATCCGTGCGGCCGCACGCACTGCCCCCCGCCCCCGTGCTCGAAGAAAGGACGAAAAACTTTCCTGTCGTTGAATCATTGTTCCTCTTCATTATCCGCACCTTCTTCTTTATATGACAAAAACTCGCAATCTCGGTTTTGCACGATAATCTTGTTTTTTTCTTCCCACTTACACTCTCCTCGTCCATAGTACATGTTTGTTTGTTTTTTTTTTTTTTTTTTTCATTTTTAATCTCGTATTTTGTTCGATGGTTTTTCCTTATCCATATCAACGCATACCAGCAATAACAAAGGAATAAGTAAAATAATAATAATAATAATATATATATATATATATATGTTTATAATGGTACAATTCTTCCGCATTTTACGTTTACAATAATTCGCGTATTCCGTTGCAGTGTGTGTGTGTGTATGTGTATCGAGATGGTGTTTTCTGCTTTAACCGTCGAGCGTCACAACTACACATATTATAGTATGTATGCGTATAGGCGCGCGATACCATTCCCTTTAGTCGCGGCCTGGTGAGTTTGAAGCTCGCGGTATCGCACTTAGAATGGTCGAACGGATGCGACGCCCGTGTTATCCGCGTTAACGCTCTCGCGATGTTCATTGGCTCAGAAGCGTTTTTATTTCCTTGTGCATGTGGCAGAGAAAGTCCACGTAGCTCGGACTACCGTCGTTACCCCGGTCCTCGACCAAAAAATGTCGAAGCACCATCTCCAGCTTTTCGCGTTGGCGGACTATCGTCAACTGTGAAGGAAACGGCTTCCATATATATATATATATATATATATATATATACGTCTCTCTCTCTCGCTCTCTCTCTCAAGTTTGTTGCGAGATTGCGAAAGAAGAAAAAAGAATGGGAAAACGCTCTTACCCTCATGCAGTGATGCCTCTCGGCTCGCACTTGCGCGATTATATCTCTGATGCGTTTGTTGAGGGGCGTGTCGAGTACCGGAAGAGTGGTACGATCCGTGTCGACGAGCATCACACCGAATACCTGGCTGAGCCAGTCCGACGAGAGACCCAGTCCTAACCACAGGAACATGTGTATCCCGTTTTCTAAATGCGAGCAAGACCCACGCGCGTTACCAATACCGCCTGACAATGTTGTTTTTGTTTTTCCCCTCGACTCGCGTTTGTCTTACCCAGCAGATAAGCTCCGTCGTCCATGAATTTGTCAAAGGAGCATCGCAGCTGCTGCGGCAATTTGTTGGCTTGCGGATCGATACTGTGAAGCGGTAGCAATCGAGGATAGAAGTATATGACGGACGTGTAGAGGGGCATCGTCGCTACGGCTTGCATGACGTACGAGCGATCGTCGATCGTCATGTCGGCACCACCCGATACAGCGTCGCTCTTGAGCAAACAATTTACGTAGAGGGGCAACAGTTTCATGCACTCGGGTAGTATGAGCTGACCGGCGCTCGATGGAGAGGCGCAATGTTTCCTGTAAGCCGCGAGTATAGTAGCGCATCTCGCGACGAGGCCATCCTTAACGCTCTTCGGCGAGGACTCGATTAGCTTGAATACACCTGCGAAGGAGACGCGAGGGGAGAATCGTATCGAGATTGAACCAAGGGAGGAAAAAAAAACAACAAAAAGGCACGCGGAGATACTCACTCTGCTTGGAGAAGAAATTAATAATAGCGTCAAGATCGCACGCTCTGTAGAGCTCGGCCATCTGCGACGAAGTTCTCAAGCTAAGATTTATAACGCGCAAACGTCTGACACCGCCGCAAGAGGTGTAGAGAAGAGCGGCTTGAACGTAAACGCCTTCGTCGTCGCCGAGCTTGTCGTCGTGCTTTATCTCGATCGCTACTGCCTTGTTGCAGTCTATGGCGGCGAGTTCCATGTCGGTAGTGTTGGACATGAAAAAGTGACCGTAAAAATCGGTCGCCCTTACACCCGTCGACGTACGAACCCTCATTACCGCGTCAAAGGCTACGGGTCTGCTTATGTTGTTGACAATATCGGTTATAAGCCTTTCTCCGTCGGTGTCGGCCTGTCGTCGCACAGTTGAGACAAACGAGATTAATCGTGTAAAAGACTCGCGCGACGCAATATATATTTCACCGAGTCACCAACCTGAAAGTACGTGTATTTGTAGATTTCGCCACCGGTCAAACGACAGATCTGGCCGATCGTCGCAATGTCGACGTACGAATTATTGAAGACAAAGAGATCGACGCTACAACCGACCGCGACGCATTCCTGTCCAAGATTGTTGTAGACGTTCGTTTGTGGAGCTGTGGGGAGAACAAACGGGTGTCGGCACTCGCGTTAATCTCGCATATACTCGTAACATTCAAAGAAACCAACTTACCCAGAACTGTTTTTTCCTTCTCCGTACCGAGTAATTTGCGTTCGTCCCGATTCTTAAGTTTACCCGGTGCTTCGGCGATCGGCAAGGACGAGTGGAACACCATCAATTTTCCCGGACGCTCGGACGCCTGTGGGGGGAGGGCATACGGACGGTTATCGGGTGATTGTTTGGGGGGGGGGGGGGGCGGGGGGGGCAGAAAATGACGAAAAGGAGACAGAAGCGAACCTTGAGAGCTTCGAGACCCGCCCGAATAGCCGGTGCGAGTATAGTCTCGGTCTCTCGCGTGTCGGCAAACATGCTCGGTATCTGCGCCATGAGAGCGTCCACGACTACCTCGCTCTCCTCGGGATCGCATAGAAAACCATCGAGAAGAGGCATAAAAACGTCCTGAACGTCACCGACGACCATCATCTGGGGTTGGCTAAGACACGCGTTTACGTTGTAAAAGTGGACCGTATTGTTGTAGGTGATGAAGCCGACTTTCATTTTCGTACGCTCCTGTCCCGCGTCGATCGGCAGATTGCCAATGATTCTCTTCATCTCGGAACAAACGAGAGCGAGAAGGCCGGACTTGACGTTGTTGTACGAAACGTCGATAAGAAACAAGATGGCCGGGGCTTTCGGAAGAATGTTGTTACGACAATAGTCGGTCGTTGCAGTGTACTCGTATGTGCCAAGCATCAGCTCGGGCCTCTCGTAACGATCCATCCGCTGACCCGTGTGATCCAGATGCTGAAAGTATTCCTGCGGGACTTGGCTGGTTGCACGACAAAAGGCGCACTGGAAGCGCCTACCGGCGTCGACGAATTGCATAAAGGGTCCCATATAGGCCTTGCAACGTATGCAACGAACCGGCCCGATCTCACCCATGTCGACGATCGGCGGTTCGTACTCGCCCTCGGCTACCTGCGCCATCGGGCTCAGGATCAGTCCGAAGGGTACGCCGGTCTGCTTCATTGTGTCGTTGCTCGTCGGGACCGTGTACATGGTCGACCTGACGAATCGGGGCGACGAGTTGCCCTGATCCTGCGTCGTGTACTTGCTCGTCACGAGGGGCGGCACGAGGCCCTTTTGATTCGTCGCGAAAAGACCGCCGCGACTTCGCTCGTCGTCTTGCATCACCTGTATCGGACTAGGCATCTGATCGGGATCGAGCCTCCTCGCTGCTTGCTGCTGCTGCTGCTGCTGCTGCTGCTGAGATTGCGCGACTCCGATGTTTCCTGGATACGGTCCACCAGCGAGACCGATTCCTCCCGGACGTTGTCCATAGGGATCCTGAAAGACGATATTCGATCGCATCGATTTGTCGAATAAACCAACATTATTCCAGTGGGTTGTTGTCTTACGAGCTGGGGTTGTTGTTGCTGCTGCTGCGGATAAGTCGGAGGAACAAGGGACGGCGGTTGTCGTGCTATCGGTTGACCGCTCGGTGGGACCGCACCCATGTACTGCGGCTGAGGCGGCTGTCGATGCTGCGGTCCTCCCGGTAAAACTTCTTGCCCGGGCAAGAACGGGCCGCTTCGCTGCGGACCCGCTGCGTAATTCATCGATTGCCCGGGAGTCGCTCCTCGCTGCTGTTGTTGTTGTTGTTGTTGTTGTTGTTGTTGTTGTTGTTGAGGTCCGACGCCAGCCGGGCTTCCGTATCCCATAGTCGGTGGTGGAGGAAGTTGCTGCGGCGATTGAAGGGTCGGCTGTAAAGGCGCCGCGTTGCTTCCACCGTACTGATGCATTGCCCCTTGATATTGCTGATTATTCATGGAATATTGTGACATGGACTCAGCGGAATGCCTCGGGAAAGCTGAGTTCTCTTGCATCGGTTGCGTCGTCGACGGCAGTGACGGCGGTGGTTGCTGCTGCATCGGCGTAAGACCCGGCTGATTGGTCGCTTGCCGAAGCGGTTGTCCGGGCATTTGCGGACGACCTAGCATCCCGGTGGGCTGCCGGGTCGCGTCGTTGTGACTCGTCGTCGAATCCAGAGGAGAGCGCGCCGAGGGAGCGTCTAAGCCGTTTGCGTCGGGGGACGCACCAGCCATGAAATTGCTGTTACCGACGGAGGAGGCTTGCGGAGGATGCGGAAAATTCTGCAACGAAAAGAGAGCGACGGGATGATTTTGAGACGAGCTTCT
Organism: Ophion ellenae; assembly: GCA_963210295.1. Classification (NCBI taxonomy): domain Eukaryota; kingdom Metazoa; phylum Arthropoda; class Insecta; order Hymenoptera; family Ichneumonidae; genus Ophion; species Ophion ellenae. The sequence goes on from OY723393.1 coordinate 291,561, forward strand.
GGCGTATCGAGCAGTGAGGAGTGACGCGGCGGACGATCTTACCGCCGATGGCGCTCGCTGCTGTTGCTGTTGTTGATTGGAGAGCGACACATTTGACATTTGGTCGATCAAACCAGGTCGGTCGCCCGTCGAAGGAGGTCCAGACTGCACGCGCGCTCCCGCTTTGGCAAAGTAATTGGATTAACGCGGGAGCCCAAGCAACGAAAGACTCGACGGTCGGCGAGAGATACTTTACTCGGTGGATTGTTGTTGTAATACGGAGGCTGGACGGGCTGTGACGCTGCCGGGACAGGCTTTGGCGAGCGGTGATAATTTTGGCCCATCGGCGGTGCGCCCTTGGTCATATTATCCGTAACGTCGGACGGCGACAGCTGGAAAGGTGGCATTCCGGGAAGCGGAGGCGCCGGATAAAAACCGGTCGGCTGCTGAGCGTATTGCTGATTCATCGTTTGTTCTGGAAGCTGAAAAAAAGTACCAGGATCATCTCGGTATCGCGACGGAACTCGCGTATAGAAAATATTGCTCGACGCGACAAAACCGACAAGCTCGTGGTAGTTTGGGGAAAACTAAGAGTAAACGTCGACAAGTTTGACGTTAATTACACTTTTTTTCTTTCCCTTTAATCTTTGACAATTTTCTACCTGCCCGATGAAAGACGTCTCACGCCCGAGTGCACGTTGGGTGAGTAGTTTTGAAGTAAAGAGGGGCTCGTGAGAAAAATGGAACTGGGAAAATAAGGATCGACTGGTGTGTCGTACACGGTGAAACGTCACATCGTCAGCAGAAGCAGCAGCAGCAGCAGCAACAGCAGCAGCAGCAGGCGATGAGAGCGAGTCCCATTTGGCACGTTAACCCGCGTCGCTCGGGAGGAGTATCGCGCGCGCAACGCAGGGACGCGAATAAATATCTCGGCGCGATCGAAAAGATTATAGGAGCGAAGCAAGCTCGCAGCACTCACGTTCCGTATGCGTTGCAGGGATTCTTAAATCATAACGAAAGGAGAAACGCGTCCGCCAATGTTTACAGAAAAACGGGAGTAAAAGTTGTTTAGCTGGGCGAGAGACGACGGCGAGTGCCGATGATGCCACGTAAGGTTCCATCGCGCATGCGCTCCTCGCGCCCACACGCTTGACACGTCATGAGCAAAATTATGACAATTCAATCATCCCCGCAACATTGCTCTCTGGGGTTATTTTATTATACGAATTCAATGGGAATGCTTAGGTGAGAACGTCACCGTCCGTATTAGGCGAGGGGTTGGGAAAAGCAGCAGGCGCTTGGGAATAGCGAATGTTATACATTTATCTCACAAGTCGCACCTAATCGCGGCGAAAATAATAATTCTTTGGCCCGTGTATTTGGACGTCGCGCTACCGCTCTTTGCGTACACAGTTTTTGAAGAAAAAATAAAAATGAATGTTTAAAAAAAAGCGTCGCACGTAGATGCGAGGCGGCTGTTCGATCGATAATATTCGATGCACCTCTTATCCGAAAGAAAATATTGAATGCACCCCGTAGTATAAGGATATTCGTATTTAGGAGGGGAATTCGCGGCAGGCTAGAGTCGCGATTGGTAGGCAAGAGATGTCGCGCGAGCGCCGGAAAGTTACGAATCTTGCGAAAGAGATGTCGCTGTGGGTAGGCGATGGCAGGTGGCGCCGCGTAGCGCTTGCGCGCTCTACGCAGTGGCGAAGATTCTCGCCTAGCGTGCGAGTGGTGCAGCTTTACGGCAGCTTCCGTCCTGCAAGGTGTTTTTCAAAGCTCGCGCACCGCGATTCTCGATCACTTTGATACGGCAGGAGGATCGCCAAGCTTGAGTAGCCTTCGAAGACGGCCAATTATTATCCCGCAACGCGGAATACATCCTTCAGAGTGCAAGCTGCGTATAGCGGTGCTCGATTGTCACTAGCAGGCGTCCAACACTCGTTTCGGGGAATGTTGAAGGACTATTTCCTTATCGTTCGAGCATCCTGCCAAGAGGTAGGTAAGTTTAGCTAATTATGCATCTTGAGCGCACACATGTATCGGTCAAAGTGTGAGAAAGCTGCAGGGGTGGCTGATTCGCTACTAAAAGCCTCAACGTTTCAAAGACGTTTCGCGCACGGGCGTGAACGCGATATGCGTGTGCGCGTCTGTACTTCTCCAAACGGATAGCTGCGCTGCTCTTGCTGCTGCTGCTGCTGCTGCTGCGATGAGCGCAAATATCGATCGTAGCTCGCGGCACCCGTGTATATCGCGTATGTACACGCGCATAGAGCGAAAAGTGGGCCGAGAGAAGGACGGGACGATTTCGAGGTCACCGGAACTTCCGAGTGGTGCTGCTTCGTACAGGAGCATTATCGTGGCTCGTCCCCCGAATGACTCTCGCGTATGCGGCGCTAATAGTTTTTTTCCCCCTTCCTTCTGTCATTATCCAGCGTGTACATACACGCTCGTTTCTTGGCGGTGGATGAAAGACGAGCCTGTTGCACAATCGAGTGTTGAAAAACAAAACTAGGCACTGATTTAAATATGAGGAAGGAGAAGTCCGCGGGGAATGGCCTTGATCGACGATTATGCTTGTTTTTCCACGTAGCCGTAGGAGTCGTCCGCGCAATGTAGTAAACAAAAAGTTTGGACATGAGAGAACATTGGATGGCAAGGGCTCGCGCGTATCGTTCGGTACGAGAGCCTCAAAGAGCAAAGATAATGAGGGCTACGCGTATTCGTCTTGATTTTTTGTGCAATAGCGACTAGGGTCGTCGCGTCGTTCGACGCGATAAAAGCACACGCTGAGCAAATTTCTACATTCCACTCTCGTGCGATATGACGTTCTCGCACTATATACGCGTAAGCGAAAAAAAGGGGCAGTCTCGTTTTTCTGTCGTAGTTTCTTACGCTCGAAGCCCTCGAATACAAAGACTGCGGAATGATAAATTGCGTAAATCTTGGCTAGAGAGAGAGAGAGAGAGGAGAGCAAAAAAAGTCATATCGCGGATCGTCAGCGCGTACGCTGTGTATATATTCGAAAAGGGGAGGGGAGTCAACTCATGTAAACGATCGACCGCCACCGCCGCCGCTGCCGCCTCCGCACTACCTAGCAAAAATCTGTCCGATCTTCAGTATCGTCGTGGCGTTGGGATTGTCCGCGCGTTTTTATATCGCGTCGTCCACCCGCGCTCTTCTCGCCTACGATAATAGATACGTTATTATTTCGGTACTTTGCGACGAGACACACACCCGCGCGCGTGTTTCTATATGTATACTCGTATGTGTAGATACGCGGTAGTCGCGCGTGCCTTGAACGTATATTAGAAAGAATTAGGGAGCTTGAGGGAGCGCACGGTAGCTCCGTGCAGCGGTCGGATAATGCCTACCTTAAAAGTACGTTGTTTTTTTTTGTTAACCCTGATACTTGAGAAAAGGTGTACCGCGCGAGATGTGTCGAGGAACGGACGTGGCGCGGCCACGAGACGACCACGTGACACGCGACTCGCGCCCAACTATACAGACGCGCACACACGCATAATCGTGGGCACGTGTACGATATATAGAAGGCTCGTAGTCGAAGTGACGCAAGGTCGCGCCTCGTTGGCCCGGGAATCCGCGCGTCTACACCCCAACCCAGTCGCCCTCTCCAAATTTTCTACATTCTCGTTTTAGGGTTCATCCGGTTATCTGAAGCGAGCGAGCAGCGATCGTCTTCATGAAATCTTTGACCAGGTGAGCGCGCCATCTCTTGCCCCCGAAGGACACAAGAGAGGGAGAGGAAAACATCTACGCGCGATGATAAGAAGCACGCGGGTGATAACCGCGATCACGAGGCGCAAGGGGAGGTCATCGCGGGGGTGACCTCCGCGCGAGCGTGTTAATGCCGCGAAAACATATTTCGCAAAGCACCGCAACACACACGCGCGCGCACTGATTAAAACGGGTTACACCGAGCTCGAGGTTGGGAAAAATACGATTTTTCGTGATTTTTTTTCTGGGAAACCATGTGCTGGTTTTTTCTTCTCCTTCATATTAGAGAGTATACAAGAATAAGTTCAATGGAATATCAATTTTTGAAAAAAATGGCCGTTTTCCAGAGTATCGATTTTCGGTGAAAAAAAAAAAAGAAACTGTTCCGAAAAAAATTCCTATATTCAAGTACCGCATTTTTCTACGTAGGAGAAACTTGTGAAATTTAACGTTGACCGGTGCAGTGATTTTGAAGATATGGCAGTGACGGATTTTGGAAAAGTAATTTTGAGGAAAACGCGCGAAACGTTCACCGGTTCGCGAAACTTTTTCATAAATTTTTCGAGATTATTTATAAAATGTTATACGTTGAGAATCGTTCGGAAACCGAAAATGGATATTTTTAAATATTTCAACTAGATTTAAGGCCTTAAAGGAATCAACGAGAAAAATATTTGACGAAAAAAAAAAGTTTTTCGCATCGTGGCAAAATAATTGATGGCTAAATCGCATGGTTGACCGAATCGGCCACTGAAATGTAAATATCAGCGAGTTTTTATTCAAGGCTCGGCATTACGTGATTCACAAATGTTATGAAAAAAGTTGATTTTTAAGAAAATCCAAACGAAAATGAAAGGTTTTGGGGGAAATTAAAGAGAAATGGTACGCGATCCAAGCCGCGGATAACACACACACACACACACACACACGCACACGCACACGAGTATATAATATACGCGGCGTGTGTTTGCAGTACGCGACCCAAGAGAAGAATGGCCAACGGTTCATGACCCCGACGGATTTCGTGCGGAGTTACCTCGGCCTCTATACCGACAACGATTACAATCCTGACTCGGTCGACCTTCTCGCCGGTATCGCCGACACCAGCAAAGATGGGTCGGTCAAAAATATATTCATCCGTATACGAAAATAGCTAGTTGGTCGCCGCAACATTCACCACAACTACAACTGTGCGTTTTTTTCTTCTATTTTTCGCAAAAGGCTCATCTCGTTTGCAGAATTTCAAGCGTTCGAGGGTCTTCTGTGTGTACCAGACGCCCTCTACAGAACGGCCTTTCAACTCTTCGATACCAACGGAAATGGAATGGTTGCTTTTGGTAAGCGCGTGTGTGTGTGGGTATACGGCTTGCGCGGGGCGCCCCTTCTATACGTGCCACCTTTTGCAGATGAGTTCGCTGAGGTGATGAGGAAGACGGTACTCCATCAGAAGATGCCCTTCAACATGGACAGTAGTTTCATCAAGCTCTACTTCGGCAAAGACAAAAAGAGGCTCATCACTTACACCGAATTTAGTCAATTTCTGCACGTAAGCACTTGATTATTTTCCCATCCGATAGAATCGTCCCGTACTTTGATTTGTCCCATTTACATACGTACTCGTTGCAGGATTTTCACGAGGAATACGCGACCGAAGCGTTTAAAAAATTTGACAAGGACGGTGCCGGCTTTATTTCGGCCATTGACTTTCAGGACATCATGCTCAGCATCAAGAGTCATCTGTTGACGAAAAAAGTCAAGGACAATCTGATTGCGGTAACGAGAACGAAAAAAAAGAGATGAAAAAACGTTTAAATGTCCGTGCCAATTGAAGAGGCACGTTATAAGATGGCTTTGGGTACGGTGTTTTTTTTTTTGTCCGGTAGGTGGTGAGCACCGGACAGCAAGCCGGTCGAAAGGTCTCCTTTCCCTACTTTATGGCTTTCAATTCCCTTCTCAACAATATGGAGCTCATAAAGCGCATATATCTTAACGCCACCAACGGGCATAGATATCAGGAAGTAACCAAAGGTCGGTAATTTCCGAGGATCCGCGACAAAAGACAATCTCCGCATCTCCGACTTTCCCCAATAAAATGCGCCTAATTTATTTTTCCAATCGTTTTCAGAGGAATTTTTGCACTCTGCACAAATGATGTCTCAAATAACTCCGCTCGAGGTCGACATTCTCTTTCACCTGTGCGATCTCGTTCATCAGAATGGAAAAATCATCTACAACGATCTGGTCGCTATAACGCCTGAACAATACTTTAAGCACATAACGCGACGTCTCGCCGAAATAAAAGCCGTCTCGGTGCGTACATGGAATTTTTAATAATCCGCGTTTGGTCGAAAGTTTACGCGCGTTCGGATCGTACACGTTTACGCTCTCTCTCTCTCTCTCTCGGTTCGCACACAGAGTCCCGAGGATCGCGGTGTCGTCGTTCAAATACTCGAGAGTGGATACCGTTTCGTTCTAGGCTCCATCGGCGGAGGTTCGTATAACATTTGTTTCGTTTCACCCCCGCCCCGTCCGCCCAGTCCCGGTTGTGCCTCTGTGCACGCGTTATTGTTTCGTTTGGACCCCTTTTGATTTTGCGTCGTGTCTGTGCGACTGAATTCTCAAAACCCGCGCAATCCCAAACGAAAGAAAAACAAAAGTAAATACGATGGTACACACACACGCGCGCGCGACGACGCGAAAAAGCTGTCGGAGCAACGGCGGTGTATCCGATTGATCTCGTCAAGACTCGAATGCAGAATCAGCGTGCGGGCTCGTTCATCGGGGAACTCATGTACAAAAACAGCTACGACTGCTTCAAAAAGGTTGGAATCGAAAAGTCTGGACCGTTGATCGTTACCGCATCGTTAATCATACAAAGATCGCCTCGGGCGTTTGACAGGTAATCCGACACGAGGGCGTGTTCGGGCTCTATCGGGGCTTGCTGCCGCAACTGATGGGCGTCGCGCCCGAAAAAGCCATCAAGCTGACCGTCAACGACTTTGTCCGGGACAAATTTATGGACAAGAACGGCAATCTTCCCCTAGCCGGTGAAATACTATCAGGTGCATGCGTGAGTTTTTTTTACCCTTTCCCCGCGACCCCCTCTCTCGCTCGCGATCCACCGCGAACAATACCCCATGATTCGTATCGCGTCGGTTATGCCGCAGGCCGGAGGATCCCAGGTCATTTTCACCAATCCCTTGGAAATCGTGAAAATTCGATTGCAAGTAGCTGGTGAAATAGCCGGAGGTCAGAAGGTCAGAGCCTGGGCGGTCGTCAAAGAATTGGGTCTCTTCGGTCTCTACAAGGTTTGTTTTTCTTCGTTTTTTCTTTCTTCTTGTTTTCGTTGCCGCTACTCTCCGACACTCGTTGATAATGCTATTGGGGGGCACACGCGTTCGTATTGACGTTGCGCGTTTAGGGAGCGAGAGCCTGTTTCCTCAGGGACGTACCATTCAGCGCGATATACTTTCCGATGTACGCGCACGTTAAAGCGAAAATGGCCGACGAGGGTGGCTACAACACGCCCCTCTCGCTTCTCGCATCCGGTGCGATCGCTGGAGTTCCCGCGGCCGCTCTCGTTACACCGGCTGACGTTATCAAGACGAGGCTACAGGTGGTCGCGAGAGAGGGACAAACGACGTACAACGGACTCGTCGATTGCGCCAGAAAGATTTACCAGGAGGAAGGTGCCAGAGCCTTTTGGAAAGGAGCCACAGGTATAATCTCAAAATTGCTTATCCATCTTCATTCGAATATTTCTGCATACGTATCGCGAGCGGTACGAAAAATATCGAATCGAGCCCATTATTAATACGTGTATATTGTTACGAAATGGTCGTAACACCACGGGCGCCTTCGAACCGGCCGTCCCTCCGACCCCCTTCTCTCAACCACACACACACACACACACACACACACACACACACACACACACGATTCGCATCCTTCTTCTTCTTCTTCTTCTTATTATATGACCCGGCGAGTTACTGGTCAGTAAGTATATCGAAAAATCTCTCGTTATCTGCTCGCACTCGTGCTCCTAACAACCCCGTGTGTGTGTGTGTCTGCCCGTCTTCGTTTCGTGTGAGTCGTATCCACCACAATGATAATAATTTTATCCCACGCTGTACAATCCGACCACGGGGAGCGTGTTCTCGTTCAACGTTGTCGAATGCACGTCCTCGCGCCTTACCCGATATTCTTTTACCGATTTTGTCTCTTTGTTCCCGCTTTTTTTTTTCTTTTTTTTTTCTTCGTTCTTCGTGCTCGTCCAGCTCGAGTGTTTAGATCCTCGCCGCAGTTCGGTGTGACCCTCTTCACTTACGAACTTCTCCAGAGGCTCTTCGTCGTCGACTTTGGAGGATCGTGAGTAATCTCCTATTGTTCCAGCGTGTCTGCGTATAGCCGCGTACACGTATAAATTATGTAAAATATGAGGAAAGGGCTGCTAACGCTGCTAAGCTAACGATCGGCCGGATTGTTTTTTAAGGCGACCGACGGGCTCCGAGCTGAAGGTACCGTCGATCGGAGTCGCCGACGAGATGAAATCGTCGAATCCCGATCACATTGGTGGGTACGAGGTCGCGTTGCCGATATTCACGGGGATCGAGACAAAGTTTGGCCTCTGTTTACCGAGATTCCAAGCCGCCTCGAGAAAATAACACCGGCTCTGCGAGTCCTCCTCGCTCAAACTCGTCTCGTGACTCGACACTTGTGATTGCGCGGCCGCTGCTCCTTTCTTCTTCTCGTCTCTGCTCGGATCAACCTGTTCTCTCCCTTCTCCACACCTCATCTTTATTACTATTATTATTATTATTCTTATTATTATTATTATTATATAGCTGAGAATGTGTAAATAAAGAGCGCGGACATCAAGTTGAACGTTATTCGTGTAAAATGTACTGTACGCTCGCGAGTTTATCGTACACACGCACACAGAGAAACATAAATATACATATTTCGTGCACACCGTATGGAAAATGGCGGCGTACGCCGTTACATTATGCCACTTCTCGATACTGCGACGCTTGTACGAATATATTTTTAAATCGGAATAAAATGATGGTTGAATAATGATAAAAGGGTCGTGTCGAGCGCTCACTATTTTAGGCGCCACCAAGCGAGAGAGGGAGAGAGAGAGAGAGAGAGAGAGAGAGGCGACAGTAAAGATGAGCGCGCGGCCGACTCGCCTCGACTGGCGCCGCTTCGATTCTTCATCGTGGTCCAGAAGGAACGACGCTAAAGCAACGAGACTCTGCTTTCTCGGTCACGTTCACGTTTTATCGTTTTGCGCTAGGAAGAGCGATAAAGAGGGGGACGCGCCATGGCAGAATCTACAATTCACCATTGTACTCATCGCAGCTTCTTTTGGGACCGGAGCTGTCCGTTATTGAAAGGGAGGGGGGGGGGGGAGACACTACTTGACGCACTGACCCAAACAAAAATCTTAACGACCTGCCTCGTTTCTTCATTCCAAGCTCTATAGGCCGCAGCAATTCTACATCGCCATCTACCGCGTGTGTTCCCCCCAACTGTGTGTGTGTGCGCGCGCGCGCTGCGGTGGGCGCGATTTTTGACCTACAAAAAGCCCGCGCGGTGAGGCGGCTCATCTGGAACAACACCTGCGCGTGAATAACGCGTATATAAAAAAGCTACAACGACCAACGCTACCGCCACTACGGGAGGGAGACGAGAGAGAGAGAGAGAAATTGGCCGGAAAAAGAGAAACGTCGCTCTTCTTCATCTCATCGTCTCCGCGTAGAGTTTGACGGTGCAGGCCACGCGACGAGCTGCTGCACACCTCTTTAACCAAGGACTCTTATTTTTTCATCCAAAGATTTATCTCCTCAAGGGTGTTTCCGTTTTTACACGTGTGTGTGTGTGTGTGCGTGTCGTTTGAGAGTTTGTCTGGTCTTTCATTAACGACAATATCTTGCGTTCTTCTTGTATGGGCAATATGAAATTCGGACGACTCCTACGCGTACTGATATCTCTGGCAAGTACTTTTTCGTCAGACGTTATATGTGTGTGTGTGTGCGCGCGTGTGTGTATATATACAATGGAGTTATCAACCAAAGTGAGCAGTTAACATTTTTCTTATTTCAGGCAGCCGTTTTGATGATTTGTTCATCAACAGGGGCTGATACGCCAAGAGAGGAGAGGCAGGTAGAGGTGAGCTTTGCGGACAAAGAGATGGAAGATGGAACGAAGGAGACATTTTCGAGCTTGTTGAGGCGGCAGCGGCAACGGCGGCTCGAGGACTCGAGAAATAATACCGACAAAATTCGCGACCTCGTGACGTCCGTGAGTGGCCTAGGCTGAGCTTTTGACCGCGCGAGAGTGCGCTTATTTTAATGCTCCGTTGAAAAAAAAAAAAAAAAAAAAAAAACTAAACAATTTGTCGGTCTTGAGCAGGCGATGAAATTTTCGGACAAGAGAGAAAAGATAGGTCAAGTATCGCCGACAATACGCGACATGTCACCGTCCGAAAAACTTACGTTGACCACTCTCGTGTCCTCGAGAATATTCCCAAACGAGTCACTGCCCTACGACAAAGTCCATTCGTTACTTGACCCTGATAGCCGGATCAACGGGACTAGAGAATCGATGGTACCCATCAGCATGGATATCGCAAAGATCCTCGCCGAGGAGGAAACAAGCGACGACGACGACGACCTGCCCGAAGAACTGCCCGAGGTATTGTGTCGAACGTTTTTTTCCCCTTCTTTTTGAGCCATTTCGAGGGTCTATATCTAGAGGGACATAAAAAAATTAACCTTTTGGGAAAAATTAATGGCGTATTCGCGTTTATGGTGTAAAAATACATCGATATGGAATGAAAATATTTACAATTGAAATTTTTCCCAATTTGTGATGAAAGAAAAAGGTTTTTCCACTCAATTACCGTTCGCTCCTTTTCCGTTTCGATTTAGAATTCCAGTCTGTGCTCATTCCTTTCGTTATTGTTTGCTCTTTGAGGGGCTACATCCCCCCCTAGAGGCCCGAAAAATGGCCAAATTCTGATTCTTTTCTGGGAAACGTTCGGTGAAAAAGAATCGCATCTTTTTTTTCAACCCGATGGTACATATATTGAGAGCGTTCCAAGAAATACAGAAAAACAACAAAAACATGGCTGACGACAGATGGTGAAATTTTTTTCGCGACGTTTGGCGATGTTCGCACTCCAGCTTGAACGGTCCATCCGACATCTAAAAACCAAACGGGTTAGTCAAGGTTGAAGAAGATCAAGATCAAAATGGGAGATCGTTGACGATCGTCTATTTGTTACAATCATTTTTTTCAACAACGTGGCGACGAATTGAAACTCTTGCGTACCAAATCTATGAAAAAAGTCTCCATTTCTACGTAACTATTAAAAAATGAAGATCTATTAAAAAAGAGTAAGATCTTGAACGACTCTTTAAAGTTTCCTGAAAAACGCGTTTAAAGTTTGAAGTATGGTGTTGCTACCGATCGCCCCGGCCGACTGTTAGAGTCTGTAGCTCATTAAATTTTAGTCATATTTCCATGAATTTTCCAGGGAATATAGTTGAGAGGTCATACCATCGAATGAAAATATTTTTGGAAAATGCAATTTTTTTTACCCATCTGGGTAGATCTAGTCCCTCATAATGCCATTTCATTCATCAAGCTCTGATTATTTTTTCGATTTTTAGCAGAACTTTAAATTCGGATCATCGATTTTCGAAAAATTTTCCATATATACTAATTTTTCAAGCGCACCTTCCGCGAAAACTTTTTGAAATATCGACATTAATCCAACGCCACTGTCTGTGTCTATAAACCCCGCTCCCCATCGACGCTACGGCTGTTTGAAAGTTGGCGATTCCGTGAAAGTTGCCAAAAAGCACGAAATTCTTTTTCATCGACGTTTTTGGGTGAATATTTTTTGCCTCAATACGAAAATTTCATTGTGTTTTTGTTGGTAAAGTTTAAATTGGTGCCGCCGGTTATTCGAGAAGAAAATGGCCAATTCGCAGGAGACTACGAGAGACGCGAAAGACTTTCTTGCGTTTTTTGTCTTCTTGTCCGTATTTTTTGCCTGTACGTTAAAAGAGAGGAAAAGGGGGAAATCGTGTATGTCGAAAGCGGCACACATATCCTCCATTCCATTTCTTGCCTATGATTAAAAGCGATTTCCCTGCGCACCAACTGAAAGGAGCGCGCGATGTTCTCTCGCAAATGAAGCAAACGTATCATTCACACACAAGATCATTGCCGTTGTATATTCAGTTATTATTCCGGGGGCAAAACGAAAGCCGCCAGCCTCTAAGAGGCAAAGAAAAACAAAAAGAAGCAAGTATCGAATATTTTCGATAGTTTGACCGTATTTGGGGCGCGATACGCTAGAAAGACTTTCCAGTGCCGCGGGGCGCTATAATGGACGAAAAAAAGTATCGTTTTACACGATGCATTCCATTTTCGAGGCGAATGGTTCATTAGAATCCTCGCTTGTATATACGTTAAGGCTGCAGCAATGCTCCCGGAGTGTATACATAACTCTCACCTACATGTCTCGAGCCAATGAACAAAGTGTGTACTTGTCCGTCTTGGCAGAGCACAGGAGATTGCGCTAGAAAGTACGACGCACCGTAGGAAGGGCGAGAGAAACCATCTTCTCCTTCTCGCGATCTTCCGTAAATTTCGATTTGCGCCGAGTCATTGGGTATACGGAGTCTCGTTGATATCGAAGCCTCGAAACCCCAATCGACTTGTCGCGTACCGGTCGTTCGCACTTGATTCTTTTTTCTCCTCCCTACCGCTCTTCTCATCTTTTTTATCTCTCTTTCTTCCCGCATGAAGCCAATAATGAGAAAATTCGGGAATTCTTCTTCTTCAAAAGGACGAAGCGACGACGGCGCCGGCGGCGGCGGCAACTTGGACAGCGAGTTTTGTTTGCGCTGAAACGCACGCATTGAAACAAGAAGCGCCGTTCTAAACTCGAATCAGCGCGTGACTCGAGCAAGTCGAATCATTCCCGCCAACTTGCATTTGAGAAGATAACGAATTTTGCAGCAAGATCCGAGTATGAAAGAAAATAGATGGTTGAATTATTGTTTCAGGCTCAGGAGCTCAAGCTGATGATGAGACCCGCCCGACATCGACGTCCTGCTTACTATCGTCCTCGCTCGCCGCCCGGACGCCCTCCGAGCGTCAATCGACGAAACGTTTTCCCCGGTAAAAAGAATAAACAGCAAAAGCACACAGGAGGGCGAGGTGCGATTGCGAGTGAATAAAAGAAATATGTCTTTTTGTTGTTGTTGTTGTTGTTGTTGTAAATTCAGTCGAAGGATCCAGAGTCTCGACGAAAAGGCCGAGCAGACGACCGGTGCAAAGCAGCAAAAAAGAACCGCCGTCGAGCGAGGATTGCACGTTTTTCACGAAAACGGTTTGCCTCAGAGCCACCAATTATCCTCAGTGAGTCTGTGCGCGACGTTTTATTTGTTTTATCTTTGCTTTGAAACGCTGTATCGTTGATCCGTAATGACAAATGTAGCGAGGCGATAGCGCGAAGTATACGAGGAAACAGGGAAATGGTTGCGGCTTTACTAACGGATTACAAATCAGAGGATGACTCGGACAAGGATGACGATCTCCCGTCGGCACTCGCACTGGATAATCACTATGAGAATCGTTACGAGAGCAACGAGATCAAGAGGTACGAATTTATCGACGTATTTATTTGGCCTTTTGAGCCGCGCATCGACATATTTGGTGAAAAATATAGTCACGTTAGAAACGATTGCTCGAGGAGAGAGAGAGAGAGAGAGAGGGAGAGATCCTTGCGAAAGCAACGCGAGCGACGACGCCGTACGGAGGGTCGTCGTTGTTCAGGGGTCGAGAAAAACGGGCCTTTCACTTGTCGCGTTCCGTGCCCCCCCCCCCCCCCCCCCGTCCGCAGGCAAATCAAGTTTCTCCGTGTTTGTTGCACGAAAAAAAGTTGAGAGAGGAAGAAAAAAAAAAGTACAAGCTCGATACTGCCGCGAGAGTCAACGATCCGTGAAAATACGTTGAATTTTCCGCGGACCGGAAAATCCGGGAGTCAGGCTTCTTTGCGTCTGCCTAATGTATGTATATATTTATATACGTTGAAGCGAGCAACGACGCACACGGGTGGGTCTTTTAAAAGCGTCAGGCTTTCTAGGCATTTGGTTTGCCAGCGATGTACGAATAAACGTGCAATTTGACGATAACGCGCAGACAATAATGGAGCAATTGAAAATGGTTGTTTCAGGCGAGCGGATTATTCGTCGCAATACGAAAACGTCGAGGAGGGTTTCACCTGTCCATCCACCGTTATGTACGCGCGTCCTCAGTTGGCGAGAGCCGTTTCCGGCATGTGGAAATACATCATCAATACCGGGGAACATACGCAAACTTTGCGCCTGGAGAAATGCTCGTAAGTTGATGTTCAATAGTGTTCCATCGCGGCAAATAATTGTTTCGAATTTCATGAGAATTCGAAAGGACACTCAATCTGGTAAATGAGACAAGTTTTTGTAACTGTGGTTTCCGGCGGGCGACTTGCGCAAACTGTGGTGTAAATGTGCCGGGATCCCGTTGCCTTCGCTATTGCCTTTTAAGATTATGAAAATAAAGAAAAACGAATTTGTTCCGGATTGAGCGCGATCGTGGTTGATCGAGCGTACCTCAAACGATCGAGCCAACTTATTACGCGATTACGATGGCAATTGCAAGAACAACAAAAAAAATTAAACTCGCGACAGGAATCCGAAGACGAGCTGCTCCTTCATATCGGAAAACTATCGTTCCTCGTGTACCCAAGTGTACAATTATCACCGTTTGCTCACCTGGGAATCATCGCTGGGTCTTCACATGGACATATTCAAAGTACCGACCTGCTGCAGCTGTCACGTGCATGGCTATGTCGAACTGTTCCCCCCTGTACAGAAAGATCCGCCGCGACCCTCGCATCACGAGAGATTTCCCGGTGCGGAATTTGCAACGGACGATCAGGACTCTGATCTCGGACAATACTCCGAAAGGCCGACGAGTTATCTCACCAAATTCAAGCCGTCCTCCTCCCTCGACACCAATTATCGTACGTGCCGAAAGTTTTTATCCCAATGTGGCAATTTGTTTTTCGTTTTGCACTGGTTTTTCGTATTTTTTTTTTCTTTCCTGTTATCCCTTTCAAGTATCGAGCTCGAAAAAACCGTTGGTGGTCGATGCGGGAACGGCGAATCGACCGAGCTTCGCTCTCCCCGGAAGAAGAAAGAAACCGCCGGGTGCGTCGGTGACGGTGGCATCGCGACCGTTTGACAAGCTTCCGCATCAACACGCGCCCAACACTCGAGCTCCCGGTTACAAGGGGCCGATCGTAAAGAGTAACAAACGACCGGCGAGACCGAGCAGCCGACCACCGTACAGGCGTGATTCGAGCTCGGATCATGGCGATGCTCCCTCGAGCCTCGTCGATTCCGGCGTTACCCGTGACACGAACAATTGGTCGGTCCACTCTCCGGATCTCCTGTGCACCCGCTCTTTCCGAATTTTCAAATAATCAGATTGTTTCCCTTCTTTTCGTTCGACGCCGCCGCCGCCACCGCTTCAGGTCTAGTCAGATTTACGGGGGGGAGGAGGAGGAGGAGGAGGAGGAGGAGCGGCGGGCCGGGGAAGCCTCGACGGGGGAGGGGCTGCGCAACGGCGGCTTCGACGACGAGTATCAGGAGCCCAATAGACGCGTCAATTACAATTATCATCCGATAATAGATTTCTTTAAACCGGAAGCATCCCACCTACAAGCATCGTCCGAAGCGGTGCTGAGCCAGCAGAGCTTGCAGCAATCGAGTAACGCCTCTTGGAAGCCCCTCGTGTCGGTCTAGAATAATAACGATCGGCGCGACTTTTTCCAAAGTACCTGAGATCGTAATGGCATTCTTCTACCGTGAGGAGCGTCGATGTTTTTATTTATTGCTACATTAATTGACGATAATGTAAGTCTAATTTATATATTTATCGTCTCGTCTTTCTACTCGATCTTTCTATAAATGATGATGTTATTTATCGGTTGGTAGGTTTGGCGCTTATTTTGTGCGTCGATCCACTTTCTTTCTTTCGTCTGATGAAAATAAAGTATTCTCGTTGATATTTTGATCGAACGCGTTGGGTTGGGTTCGGAGACAGGAGCTGGCCGCTTGATCCGTGGTGGGGTTGATCGATCCGTGATGATTCCGGCTTGATCCATCAAGCGTGTCCTACACGGTGGCTTTCATCTCCGATGAAACTGAGAAAATAATAATAATCTATAAATTAGGCTGCGAGCGTCGGGGTAGCGAGCAGTTGGCGACAGCCGCTGGATCTATCATGGTTAGAAATCTCGAGCGATCACGTCGCGCGCGCTGACAATACAACGGCCAACCGAACAATAATCCTACGAATCTAATCTCAACGGGGGGGAATAACTATTGGAACATGCTTATCAAGCATAAAATGTGACTAATAATATTGAAAATAGTAATAATAATAATATATATATATATATATCTGATCTGGTGATCTCGGTGGTAAGATGGGTGCGCGGGGGGCAGTGTCGAGTTGCTCGTTCGTCCTCTTTCTTATTCTGAGTATCGGAGCGATACACGGTAGGGGGGTCGTCGGAGGGACTGCTCTAAATTCTTCGAGTTCAACGGTAGCCACGTATTTAGGGCCGGAGAGTAAGGAAAAATTAGCCAACTTGTCGGAGGAGAAGGAGGATGACGATGATAATCTGTCGAATGAGGAAGCGGTCGAGGGAGCAGCTCCCCCCGATCACGAGGATCCAAGGGATAATGCGAATCTCGGCTGGTCAAAGGCCTCGCCAACTGCAGCCCGCCTTGAATTTGTTCCGACTAAATTGTACGCTCAGGTACGCCGAACGCACACGGTCAAGCGTTTGCCTCGCGAGGATGCTGCGAAGAGCGCCGCCGCCTCCGGTAAAGAGGAAGAGATACTCGCGGCCCCGAGGCTTCGCGAGGTGGTATCCAAGTCAAAAACGAACACGATTTACACCGAGGAGGGATACGAGGATGCGGCCTATGATCACGGGGGACACGTCAGGGACGCCGAATTTCAGGAGGGCTACGACAAAAAACTCGGCGACGAGGACGAGCCGCCGTCGCTGCATAACCGCGAAAAACTTGAACATATCTGGCGCGATGCGTCGTTAAATCCGAAAGACGTTACGGAAAATGAGATCGAGAGACTGGAAGAAGATTTGGAAAGTGAGTACGTCGAGTCGGAGAAAAAATCCGAGATTGGCGCAGCGGAAAATCCGATAACAGCTTCCAGCGCAGAGGAGGAGGAGGAGGAGGAGGAGGAGGAGGAAATCGGCGAAAGTACCGCCGCTAGTCTGACGGATGTCGACAATGTCTCGACGTCCCTCGAGCCATCCGCCGAGTATGGCAAAATAATCTGGGATTACTTGAAATCGATAGGAAAAAAGGACGAGGCTGTAAATTCTTCATCGGTTGAAGAAGAATCGAGCGTCGTTGGAGCCATGCTCGCAAATATGCCTTCTCCGGCCACGAATTTTGCCGATAGTTTCGCGAGCGACGGGAGGAAAGACGCTTATCCCTCGGCAGCGTCTCTCTACGAGTCGTGGAAGCGTCAGGATCGTTACGCAAATTCGGACGAGAGTAGGGAATTTGAATCATTCGACTCGTATACGCCGCGATCCGAGGAGGAACTTATCGAGGATCACACTCTGGTAAATTTGCAAAATGTCGAGGGCTCGACGACGCTCGTAGGCCCGAAAAAACTTTCGTACACAATTATAATACGACCAAGGGAAAAAATCTCGACGGCGATGCCGAGTTTTCCGTGCGATCGACAAGTTGAAGGGACGAGACACGGAGAAAGGACGCTCATTGTGAAATCGTTTCCGAGAGAGGAGCTGAGCAGGGAAGCCTTCGACGATTTTTCAAATGCAAACGATTTCAACGGCATTCGAGCGCCGCCACCGCCGCCTGTACCCGCTCCGAGGCAGGTCACGTACGCCGATTTTCCGCCCGATTCGTACCCGAGTCCGACTCAATCGAGCGTGTCCCGAGAAATCGGAACGTCCATCGGCGGCGAGCGCTCGCGTTACGAGCAGTCGAAACATTCTCACGCAAATAGCAGGCAGAATCTTCGTGGAAATGGCATTCGCGCTTACAGGAAAAAGCCTCGTTTAGTTTTTCATCCAAGAACGAGACTGGTTCCACCACCGCCACCTATACCCACCAACGGGAGTAAATATTCGCAATTTTTGGGTGCCAAAGCGCCCGTAAAAGGAACAAAGGAGAAGAAAATGGGGAGGAAATGGTGGCCCGAGATGATGCGATTTTACCGATCATTCGAGAAAAGAATGTTTGGAAGGCGAAAGAGATCTCTGACGGCGGGCGTTGAGGGAGACACAAAAATGCCAAAAAAGAGAAATCGGTTTGAAGAAACGGATCGAACGGTCGGGCCTGATAACGCTCGAGAGGGGAAATCGAAGGAAAATAATACCGAGAGGAGCCACGGCGGCGATGAGAGACTCCTGCGAGAAGCTCCGAGGATCGTTGACAAAGTTATCAACGGTGAAATTGAAGCGCGTTTCAAAAAGCACGAGCGTAGCGACGTCGATGAGAAACACGACGGAATTGAGGGTCGAGTGCCGGAATTTAACTTGCCCGAGGTCTTTGAGGAGGAGGAGGAGGAGGAGGAGGAGGATGAAAGCGGCGACGGCAAAAGAGTTATCGGAAAAGCCACGGGAAAAGACGCCTTCATCGACCGCGAGAAATATCCCTTTTACGAGAATTCAAAAGTTGGCCGATATTCGGCACTCAAGTACGCGACGGATCCGCGCAAGATACCGCACAAGACTCCGGGTGGCACAGAGTTTTACGATTCTCGTGACGCTTATCGCGAGTGCGACGAGGTTCGTCCCAAGCTTGAAATTGTCTTATCCGAGGGGGATGAGGAGGAGAATTCCTCGGTAGTACGAGAGCAGCCTCGTCTTCGAGGCCTCGGGGAAAGCCTCGATTGTTTTCGCGGCAAATACTTGGACGACGATCCACTCGACAATCCTCTCTTTCTCGAAGAACAAGTTGGACAACCGCGAGTACCCGAACAACTTGACCCTCGCAAATTGCATTTGACAATTTCGGAGGATCCAAGCGCCGAAGAGTATGTTCGAGTGATACGAAGAATCTCGCCAAGACCGGAGGTAAAGATGAGGTCGAGAGAAGCAGAAGATTCGCCGCCGGGACTCGGGAGGACGACGCCGCCGCCGCCGCCGCCGCTGTCGCCGTCGCCCTATCAGCGCCAAGTTTACGAGGACGTAACGGGTACGATAAAAAATGTCGCGGCGGGTCTATTCGACGAAAAGTGGTTCGGCGATGCCGCCGTAACCTCGTCCAAGTTCAATCGCCGCCTCGTGCCTTACACCGGAACGGACAGAGTCTCGTACAGGAGGAAATGGCGAAAGGCTGAGGGCTTTCCCGGTGAGGAGGAGGAGGAGGAGGAGGAGGAGGCCACCACCAAGACAGGCTACTTTGGAAGTGTAAGCGTTCGCAAGAGAAGCGTCAACAACGAGGAGCAGCAGAGTCTGCTCGAGTCGAATGCAACAACGAACAACAACGACAACGAGATGAGAATCGTTTACACGATACGCGACCGGATGGGAGGCTCAAAGCCGCTGAGGAATCTGGCGAGAGGGCGACGAGTGACGACGATGAGCCCTAAAAGAGATTCATCAGGCCCGGAAGAGAAGGAGCCGGCGACGGTGGACACCGTCGAAACTTGGACACCCAAAAACGCAACTACTTCCGAGGCCGACGACGAACAGCAACAACAACAACAACAACAACAACAACAAGAACGTAACTTCGACGAGCCCAACGAGATGTACAAGATAAACGGAAAACGTCGCACGGACGAGAAAGCCGAAGAAACTTTATCGGATTCCGGTGGTAGGATCGAATCGATGGAACAAGAGCCAAGGTTTCTCGAGCTGCGCGAATATTTGCGGTCCGATCCGCCGGGATACAGGGAGGAGGGGGGGGCTTCCAGCAACGAGTCGAGCGACGACGCCTCGATGGAGAAACGGCGCGGGGATTTTCGAGGTTCGGAGGGGTACGAAAATTCCGAGGATAGTCGAGAAAGGCCGTCGTCACCATCGGCGCCTCGCGTCGCGGACGAGGAAAGCGAGATGGAATTTGAACGTTTCGCCTCCCGACCTTTTTCGCCTTTCGAAAGCTTCGAGGATCCAAAGTACAGGGAACTCGGTCCTCGACTGAGCAAGCCGTCCTTCCATCATCCGAGTTTTTCCAGCGTAATCTCCAATCGGAGACTCGAGTACCCTCCCTCCGGAGATTCGGCGAGCGTGGAGAGGGTGGAGAGCGACGAGAGCAGCGACGATGCAAAGTCGCGATCCTCGTTTCCCTGGCACATGTCGGACGACGAGAAGAGTCGCAGCAGGTTCGATAGGCACGAATATCCGTGGGAGAGAAGAGAAAGATTGGCGCGCGAGCGACGTACAAGAGCCAAGGAGCGGCAACGACACCAAAGACTCTACGGATTTGACGAGGACGGTGGCGAGGAGGAGGACGACGACGACGACGACGACGACGACGAGGATGACGCATCCGAGAAAAAAATGAGGCGGGGACGTTTCGTGTATCCCTGGGAAGGTTACAGGCTACCATCTAGAATCTACGGAGGAAAAGGACGAATATTCGACAACGAAGAAACGAGCTCGGTTGCCCGACCTCGTTTCAGCAGCCGATACAAAACGAATATTGCCCGCGTCGATGAGAACGAGAAAGATGATCCTGTAGAGACTTCCGGAGCCGATAATCGTGAGATAAAAATGTCCGTGACGAAATCGTCGGTGGAAGCGAAGAACGGTACTTTGGCCTCGAAAAAGTCAATCAGGCGGAAAATTGCAAGCCCATCGACGACCACCGCCGCCGACTCGAGTACGACCAAAAAGGCGCTCTTTCGGAAGCGAATAAAAGGGCGCGTCGCAAACGAGAGGATCGAACTTCCGGTAGGAAGTCCGAAATTTTCGATAAAAACGCGAGTTCGCGGGGCCACCTTCGAGCCATTGTCAACGACGACCACCTCGAGAACCACCGCGACGGGAACAACTCCCGTGAGACGAAGATTTCGAATGAAAAATCCCGTGGAGCGTGCAACCGTCGTCACCCCGAAGGTCAAAACTGTCGAGCATCGTTCGCGTTTTTCCAACGAACGAATAATAACAAAGACGTCGTATCCAGCGTTAAACGATAGTCGGCGATACGCGCACGAGGACGATCGGACCGGCCAAGATCGGCCGGGAGACAGGGCCCCCGACGGGGAAAGACGAACACCGAGGATTTCAAACGAGACCGTGAGACAAGTATCGATAATGACCAAGGAAACACCCGATCGCGTATACCGAGCGAAACAAATTAACGATAACGGAGTTACGGATACGTTTGTCACTGTTGTAACGTCGAAGAACGGAACGAATTCTTCCTTGGATACGATCGAGGCGAGAAAAATGCTCGAGAGTTTCGACGAGTCGGAGCAGGAGACGGATGAGGATTCCTTTGGGAGAGACGTAAGTTTGCCAAAAAAGAGAAAAGAAGACTTTGCGCCGAAAAATGTCTACGTCTTACCGATTGCGAACTTGCAGACTCGCCTACTCGCTAATCTCCTGACGCGCGTACCACCCTACACGGATCATTTCACAACGCTGGCCGAGATTGCGAGAGGAAGCGAGGATTTTTCGGAAGGAAGTGGATCCTTGCCGGACGAGTACGAGAAACATCCTGAGCGCAGACTTTACTTTTACGTCCACGACTCGTAACCATTTGTAACGCGGCTTGTAACGATTTCTACCCATAAGCCTTTTCGATATCTCTACAATTGTAGCATTTTTTTTCTCCCTCGTTACGCAACTCTCGTCTCACTCTACTTGTACGTCTCCGATAAAAAATATACCTTCAACTTTACGACTGTCTCGTGTGATATGACAAAATCTTTGAAACAAAAGAAACAAATATTCACTGATTGACATGTTAAAATTGCAGGCAAACGCAAACGAGTGCGTATTTGTGCAAATTTTGCTGCACTCTTTGGTTTAAACATCAAATGTCGTGACTCTAATTACAGGGGGTCTGTGCTATATTCATAATTAGAATCTACGTCATTGTAAAGTGCTGCCCTCATTTGTCGAAACCACCTCTCCCTCTCCATCATGTACGCGAGTCGTTTCCGCCCAAGACAGAGACCACGCCGGTAGGTTCACAGAGTAACACCGCTATCCTGCTATGTGCCAGCATATTAATATTGTTCATTAAATA
Source organism: Ophion ellenae (assembly GCA_963210295.1). Classification (NCBI taxonomy): domain Eukaryota; kingdom Metazoa; phylum Arthropoda; class Insecta; order Hymenoptera; family Ichneumonidae; genus Ophion; species Ophion ellenae. Next base: position 313,622 of record OY723393.1, read on the forward strand.
TACCTCTACAAGTAACGTGTGCTTTAAAATATAACCAAGAACCGATCCCGAACACCACAGGGTCTTTATGGGCAAATGAACTTGGCCGGTTTTTGTGGGGGGTGGCGCACCGATAACCGAACAGTTACTCTTGGTTATGGTCGCTCGTCGTCGTTAGCCAAGACCGCGTGCAATTGCTCGCGAGTACGGCGGCGGGTCACCTGAAAAAGCCTAGATAAGCCAAGCCACTCGTGGAGTAAAAGTGCCTTAGCGAGACGAGGCCGCGCCCTTGAACTGGAAACAATATCGTCGTATGGAATGGACAATCCGGCTAAAGCGGACGTCCTCGACCCAATTTTAGGATGACGATCGCGGTAGATCTATCCGTGCATCGATTGAAGAAAGACGAAACGACGCAACGAGCAATCTCTATCAGCTCTGAACGATTCTTTTGCCCTTTGGTCCTCTTCCGAGGCACGAAATTGCAGCAGCTGTTGCAACCTCTCGCGACACTAAGTCGATCTCTGTGTTTGCAGCAGCAGCTTCGTTTCGTTCGGATAACTCGGAAAAAAGAATATAAAGGAGGATTAAAGAGCGATATCTCGTTACGTATGGAGAACGAGAGCTTCGAGCAGGCGGCAACGGCAGGGGATACACGGATCGAGTTTCAGAAATCGCACCGACTCCGAAAAAACGCGCAATAAGCTTTCGCAACGCTACCGTGTGACGCGACTGCGTACGCCTATCGTATGAACCGTAACTTTATTCGCGTCTTGGTTATTGCGCACGCAGTTTGCTTCAACTTGACGATAATTATAATAAAATAGGAAAAGTTTTAACGCGCGGAGCGACGAAAGGATCGATACGTATCGAAGGACAACGCGACGCAGGAGAGACGGAGGAAAGATCCTTGATCGTGTGAGAGGTGCGCGGCGAGTCTCTACGCTACCAACTAACGTGTTGCTGTGCGAGCGTACGGTTACATATGAATCCCAAGGTTAAGGTATCTCGGGTAACGCGTACGGTCTGGCCGATATCCGAGTTTCTACAAGCCCACACGTACCTATGGGCGTATGTATATATATATTCCGTGCGAGAGGCTAGTTGAACTCGAAAGGGAATAATACTTGATTTCCATTGGACAATCGGTGAGGCGGCGCAACTGGCGCACACCGCGCGAGTATTCGATCATTGCGAGGCCTCCTATTCCGTTTGACTGGTAATAGTCGCGAAAGATCGCTACCCCGAGAGACAACATGAAGCAGGTACGAGCTTCCTTGGCTGCACAAGCGAATCAACAGCCAAGTCAACGATAATTATCACGAGTGTTGTGCAAACGAACAAAACAACCACGCCGCGTCGTAGTATATTCCAAATTGCCGCGATCGCGAGTCAACTTTTGAAAGGATTGTATCTCTCGTTACTAATGTCGTATAATAATTGTCACAGATTGCAAGCCTGATCGGAGTGGTGGCGGCCCTTTTAAAGTTTTCGAGCGTCGCAGCCGACAGTGCCGGGATCGTCGAGATGGTCAATGGACTCGCTTACGGTAAACTCGCACGTGTACCACGTATGCGATTGTTATTTTCTCGTCGCATATAAGTGCGTGTTGAGTTCCGCTGTTCGATCGAAGGCGGAATTTGTTTTATCGGTGGCCGTACACCAGCGCGCGATATATCGGAAACGTATCGATCGTCGGTCAATGCCCGAAGCTATCATTTTGTCCTCAATCCTGCGAGCTTTCGGGTTTTGTCGAGAGGTCGCGGCACTTGTCCGCTTAAAAATGTTGGAAAGCGCGCGGTGCGGAAGTCTCCCTTTCACTTTTGCTTCGGTCAGCAAGCCGAGCGAGCGATGTACAACAAACAACCTTTGGTATAACAACGATAGTAGGAAATGTGGGCAATAATGTGACGAGTGTGTGGGTGGAAATTTGTAGGTGGCATACCGTATGGAAGTGTGACGGGGATGCTCGCCCGCAATTCGCACAATGTCGACCAGCCGCCACAGCGAGGCCTCCCGCCGCCGCCGCCGCCGCCACCGCCGTCTTCCTACGCAACCTCCTCCCGGCTCGTAGTCACGCCAAATTTGCGAGCTGCCGGTATAGCCGCGCGTCAGCAAGGTCCGGTTCAAATTTACAATCTTCCCGGAGTCGTGGCACCTGGCATTGTCGGCCGATTCAGTCAGATCGGCTATTAAATATGTATACGTTCGAAAAGCAAAGATAAAAAAAAAGGACGCTTCGTGGAAAGATCCCACGAGAAGGAGCAGCGCGTATAATTATCGAATCGAATAACGCAAAAACCATTTTCGACACGCTTAATCGACGTATTTTTTCCTTGGTCGGTCGAATAAACGCTTTACGCTTGACGCTTGTGCTCAATATATATATCGCGGAATTGATATTTCGGCGAGAGCGTCCGATCCTCTATTACCACTCTATACCCACTGCGGCTCGACGATTACGATTTTTGGCATTTCGACCGAGGCATTAATTCCAATGCGTACTTGCGATAATATTTTATTGGCAACGTTGCGCCCCTCCATGTGAGACGAAAATTATCCGCGCCAAGAGGATGGTCTTTCGTCCTATTATCGATTAGCCGCCATCATGCATAGCGACGTTTAATTTTCCGCGGAGGTACGCAATAACGCGATAAAGTTGCGACGCCCGCTCGGGCCTTGAGGGGAAAATGAAGAGAGACAGGGGAAGAAAAAAACAAAACAATACGAACAAAGAGTTTTCCGCCTCTCGTGCGGCATTAGACGAATTGCTGTCGGGAGTGAGTGCATATTTGTAAGGAACAGGGAAAGTATATATGACGAGATGCTCGACGCGAACCCTTTAGTCGCGACACTCGTCGACGCACGCACGCACGATGCAACGCGCCATGCACGTGAGTATATATATGTCACTTTCCGTAATTTATACATTTTGGTTTTCCTCGCAAGAATCTCCGTTGAGTAGGGGGCCGAGCTTACGGTGAACGGACTTGTGTTGACATTTTTTCACGAAACAACAAAAAAAAAAACTAATAATCATTTAAGCAAAAAGCGTAAATGTTCATTTGCCGAAAACACATTGATCTTCAAAACAAAGACGTGTATATTCATGCCGCGCGGTTACTTATTAATCTAAATGGTAAAACGAAAGACGCAAGAAAAACGAAGAAGAAGAAGAAGAAGAAGCAGAAACGACAGCAAATAACGTGACGTGATTCGCGCAAAACAAGTTCGACGATCTCTCGGCCCGCTCACGTTGATATTACACACTTGCCGATAATTATGCATCAGCAGCACCCGTTGCACGGCGGTGCGTTGAGCAATGACGGGTATAAAAGTTGAATATCCGTCAATCACGGTAACCCCGTGCGGGAGCTTCGTTTCACGCATACGTTGCGCAATTAAAAATCTAGACATTTGTAAGAAAATTTGTGAGCAACCTCTCGTATATTTATTTTGCAGATTTTCCTGATAATCGTGGCGATCGGTTTGAGTTCGATCGGTGAGGGAGAAGCGGAGAACAAGCCTTCCATCGCCAGTGAGTAATTTAACGGGTCATTTGTCATTTGTCTTTTTCAAAATGAAAAAACGATCGCTTTGGTTCGAAAAAACGAAGGAAAAAAATTCTCCTCCGCGTATGTTTCAGCAGGCGAATTTTTGTCGGTGTTGGCGAAAAACGTGGCGACGGTATTGTCCCCAACCCTGGTGGGTGAACTTCACGATGGACGTCCGAATCGTACGGTCGTAAACGCGACGATCGTACTCCCGATCGTCAGGGAGATAACCGAGGCACCGAAAAAATCCCAAACAACGACGGAATCGACGAAAGCAGGATCGCGTCTCGAGGCGGACACGGTTAGAAGCGCGCAAACTCAGTCGGAGGTGCGCCCCGGCAACAATGGCGGCGGCGGTTTTCCCTTCAACTTTGACGACAACAATTATCGTTACAATTACCCGGGTATCGGTCCTCAAGGAGGTGGCGGCGGCGGCATCTCGGCTCGTCCCGATTATCCCTTGGGATCGCCCCTTGTTAATCCTGGCTATTACAGCGGTGACTTTTATAGAGGTGGTTACGCGATTGAGAGGGGACCCGAGGGAAATTCGCCGCGGGTCGAACAGGTAGCGGGTGTTTCACCGGTGGAAACTATAGGCCAGGGACAACCTGGACGTTTGGCCGATTCCCTCGATCCCTCCGCCCCGACTTTAGATCGTTTTCGCAACTTGGAACGTTTTCCCCCCTCCTCCTCCTCCGCCGCCTTTCGCAATCAATTTAGCGAGGATGGGACGAATTTTGCCAACGCACCCTATCGTTTTGGCGGAGGACAATCGTTCCTGATCGACCCTTTCAATTCGAACCACCAAGGAAGCCTCGGAAATTTCCCTCCGAATTTCCGCAACGCGGCGGGAGCGAACAATTTCGCCCGAAATTACATTCAATTCGGCGATGCTTTTCAGCAGCGACAGCAGCAGCAGCAGCAGCAGCAAGGCTTTCGTTCCAACAACAACTTTGACTTTGCGTCGTCTCAGCGATTTCAAAATCCTTACGACAATTATCCCCGGAGTTTGCAGAGGGGTCCAAATTTTCCTCGCGCGTATCCTTACGCGACGAGTAGCCTGCTGAGAGACCCCCCTTTTACGAGAAACGAGGCGAGAAAAAGCGAGGAAGCCTCGCCGAGCGAGCTCAGACCCAAGTCGGAGATTTTAAAGAACGATAGCGCGACAAATTCCACGCTGGGTGGTGTCATCGCCGACGGGACTCCGGAAATTCTCAGTGTTCAGGGACGAATACGCTTTGGGAGGCTGCTCTTGCCCACTCTCGACGATTACGACGATCTCAGATTCCGTCCCGATGACTTCAGAGAATACTTGTTTGCGCCCAACAACGCCAACAACAATAGCAACAACAACGCCGACAACAGCACCAAAAATGCCACTGCCAATGACGTTTAGCTCCGTCACATGTATATCCATCAACGAATAATCTCGAATAATGTTGGCGCGATCTGTCGATCTTGTCTTTCCAGAATGTTGGACAGATTTTTCCAAATTTTTCATACCAAAAAGTATTCCTAAGACAAAAGACAGATATTATCTGCGCACATTGTACGAATATTTATGTATTATTGGCAAAATATACGTCTGACTCTCCGTGTACAAATTGTATCTCAATTACCCTATGTATCCCCCTTCCGGTTATTTTTTTAAAATATCAAACCGAAACTCTCACCTGTCCGGTGAGTATCTCAACGTTTCGACAATATTTCCACACTCTCTGCTATGTGCATGATAATATTTATTTCATATTTATGGGAATATCAATTGTAAGGTGCAAACTGAAAAGACGAAAGTAGAAAAAATAGCCATCGCAGGCTGGCCCATCTTTTTTCCGTTTCTGCTTCCAGCTGTACTCCTGAGGAATTTCTATACCCGAGCATTCTCGTCTCCAGTGACAAGCGAGACTCTCTTTTTGTTATTGTTGCACAGATGAATTATTATTATTACTGTGAGGATTATTATCACGACTCCGTGGCGACTCTGTTGTTATTTATCATTGGGAAATGCGAGAGAGTCGCGATTGTTGAAATGTTACATTTCGCAAAATCTCGAGGGCTGGCCAATTTCCGAATTGTTTATCATTATTATTCGCAATTCGAGATTGTTCGCTGGTCGGCCTTCTATTCTTACGCGTGGATGGTGTTCCTGGATATATATATATATATATATGCACGAAATAATATTCGACAGCCGTCTTTTGAGGGAAAGAGTGAGTTTGGAATTTTGGTGAGCGACGAGATCAGGCGCGCGCGCCCATTTTTCGAGTAATCGTACAATGGATTGGGGGAAACATTGTTCGTACGAAGGCGCATATCATTGTCAAATAGCACATCGCTTTTTGATGAAGCACCTTCGTGACAAAACGGCAGCCTCTGGCATACGATGAAACACAAGAGCTTGGCCGAGAGGTGCATTTATACTTGCACGGCTAATCGGTTTAATATTCAGTTGTCATTTTCCTCTCGGCGTATTCTCGTCGATGTGGGAAGACGTTTTTTTTTATCCTCTGATGTCAAGGCGCATCGAACTGGGCGGTTCCTCGCTCGTATTGTAAATTTTTTTTTCTTCCACGGGCCTCCTTTCGCAACGAGTGTGTGTGTGTGTGTGTGTGTGTGTGTGTGTGTGTGTGTGTGTGTGTGTGTGTGTGTGTGTGTGTGTGTGTGTGTGTGTGTGAGAGAGAGAGAGAGAGAGAGAGAGAGAGAGAGAGAGAGAGAGGGAGAGAGATGGAGCGGGCATCGCATTATTGCGCATTAGAGTACGTTAGCGTGTGCGAGGCGGGTGAGTTTTTGCCTGCGTGCATGTACGCAGTGAGGAAGAATGAAGAACACCGGTTATTATCGCGTGTATGCAACGGGGTCCCTCTTGTCGCCGCGTTTTGCTGCATGTTACTCCCTCAATACAAGGAGACCTTACCGAAGACGCAAATGTGCAATAGAAGAGTAGCGCGAGTGGGGCTCGAATCACCGGAAGCATTTTCTTATAAAAGAAGTACTACGACGCGTCTGCTCGACACTGCAACGAGATCCGCTGTCTCGGACAATTTTTTTCGTTTACCGCGAAATCCAGCCAATTGACAGGACGCCGGAGGCTTTGTTCGCGGCTCTGCGAAGCTTGGACGAAATGGCTTGTTCGAAGATCATCGTGAGTTTGGCAATTATTTTATCTCGATTCGTATCGGTCGGCGATATTCTTCAACTCTGGTCGACGATTGCGGAAGTAATGAAAAAAAGAAGGAAAAAAAAACCACGTTTGCCTCTGCTTGCAGTTTCTCGTGTCGCTCCTGGCTATAATCGGGAGCACCCTCGGTCGTCCTGGTTATCTAGGATACGGTGTGGGCTACGGTCACCATCACGGTCTCTACGGCTACGGGTATCCATATTACGGTTACGGTCTTTACAGTGGCTACGGTGGTTACGGTGGCTACGGTGGCTACGGTGGCTACGGTGGCTACGGGCACGGCTACGGGCACGGCTACTACGGCCACTACGGTGAGAGTTGCTTCCCCTCGATCGACCGTCTCTTACTTGCTTTTTTTTTCTCCTCTTTGTCGTCGTTACGTGCATTTTCGCGGTTATACAAAGATGCCCTTCCTTATCGCAACAAACACAGGTTATCCGCATTTCGGCCACGGCATCGGTTTCGGCTACGGCCATTACTTGTGAAGAAATGAGGCCCGTTGCGGGGCGAATTCGTACGTCCAAGTACGTGTACACGGAGGGGGATGCGATTCAAGACTAGCTCCCGAAGAGGAAGCTTGCAACGTGATACGGAGGAGCACATTTACGCGGTGCGTTTCTTTTTCTATCCCAAACGACAATAACGAAAGATTGATCAATTTGTTAAAACTTGTCAGTGTTGTTTAATATTGAAACGATTGTATCGTATATATCACATATGAGGACTCAAATAAACGAGGATCGTGCAAAGCTGCGATAAATGTTTTTCTTTTTCTCGTATACGAAATTCTTTTCGCACATTTACATACTATTCGTGTCCAAATGATTTTTTTCTTTCGCTCCAAGATATAATTGCCGCGTCGAGAAAAGATCCTTGTTGTCCTTGTTTTTTTTCTTCGTTTTTTTTTTTTCGAAATCTTGCGGAAGGACACATCGAACGACGAGGTTCGCGTTCACGTTCGTCAGCCGAATAAATGTTTTTATGTTATTTCTTAGCGCCCTGCCCTCTCGTTCGCCCCCTCGCTCCCATTATAAAATGAATAAATTTAAGACGCGGGGGACCAGAGAAGATGTCCGTCCGAGTATCTTTCGACGTGTCTCGCCGCGAGAAAGAAATAAAAACGCTTTTTTTTCTTCTTATTTCTACGATCTTCGCTCAAGGTGCTTGGCAAATGCCAAAATTTACACCGCAACCATATTCGCGAGCCCCGATCGTTCCCACAACTAAACTTGTATGACCGAGACAGCGAGAGAGAGAGAGAGAGAGAGAGAGAGAGAGAGAGAGAGAGAGAGAGCGCGCGCGCGCGTGTTGCTCAATGACGTTAAATAGTCGGTGGAACACGTGTGTCTGTCTCTCCTATCGTTTGATTCGAAACGAATTCAATCTCGTGCGCCGAGAGGACCATCACTGAAATTCCATAGCCCACGGATCTTATATCAGACCAGAGTGCCTTGGGCTATTTAACGTCTTTTATGTCGTCTGTATACCCCCAAGTGTGTGTGTGTGTATATATATATATACAAACTTATACATATAACATAAAGGTGCGTGTGCGCCGAGAGCAGACATTTCATATATTTACGCAATTAATCGAAATAAGTGGCTGATGAAAATCGTGAGACGAAGAATGTTTGTCATTTGCTGGAAACGAGATCGCGTGGCTGGCAAACGCTATTGAAAATATTAACGGATGAATAAAAATAGCTTTTCGACCTTTGTCGGACGTGTGTGCGCGAGCGCACCAACTCACAACCGTATTTATAATTAGTGTATGAGAGGTGTGCGGAGCGAGTAGACAGGTGTAAAATACACAGGTAGTATGTGTACGGGAGATGCGTCTCTGGCGCGCGAGTGAAGGGTGAAGCGCTCGATCGAGTCGACCTTCCTTTTTTCCTCCATGGCGAAGACACGAAGGTATTACGGAAAGAAATACCAAAGATGCGTTAACGCGTATCGATCAGCCGAATAAAACGAGAAAATTGTGCGACGCGACGACCGCGAGTAGATGGCGGATCATGTCTCTTCTTTGATGCGTCGCGTTCCATCGAGAAGGGCTAAAACGTTAGTTTATTTCCTCTCGCTCTCATTCTTTCAACATTGCGCACGCTCGTAAAGAACGCGCCCTGACATTTTTATTTATTAATAAAGGGCATTATTTTTTGGACAGGTACGAATATTTTTATTTTGAGATAAAGTAGAAGAATGGAGGTTATTTGTGGAACACAATATACGATAAATGGCCGCCTCCTCTCTGTTTGCAAACGTTCACTCTTTTGACCAAATTTCCAATAACGTTTTGTCATGATTGCGGACTAATTAAATTTATGTCCAATTGCTTCCTTGAGCTGCGGAATGATCTGTGGATCATTGCGGCATACACTTTTCCTTCCAGAAAAGTCCAATGGCGTCGAATCGCACGATCGACGCCTTGGCCAATTCAGTTCGCCGCGGCGCGAGATAACACGATCATGAAACTTTTTACGCAATAAGTGTATTGTTTTTGTGCAATATAAAATATCAGGTCATTTTGAGACACCCTTGATAGTTTCCTTTGGAAGATTTTCGGGGCCTCAGGGTTAGGGGACGCGACGCGAGACTCGAACGCGTCAATATTTCGAACAGCAGATAACCTTTTCTTATTTTTCTCACCAGCAGGATTTTTCGAAGGAGGAAACGCGCCCCCGCGTCCACCCGTCGACCATCCTTCGACGTCCGTATGTGCGGCAAGAGAAAATGGGCGAACGCGATATCTATCTGCTTTGCAAAAATGCTAATGGGAACTCGCGCGTTCGTCGAGATATTCGGGCCGGCGGTTTGTCAAAACTATTGAGTAAAAAAACCCGATGATATTTGAGTGGCTGGGCCTCTATCAGGGGTTTACCTTGAAATTATGAAAATATCTGGTATTCGTCTTCTCGAAGAGGGAGATCCGCTTTCGCGAGGAACCAAGAGAGAAAGAGGGAGCGGTAATTCGAATAATATACACTATTATCCGGGCTCGATAATCCTGAAGCATTATCAATACCGGGGCCAGAGCGCGTTTGAAGAAGGTACAAAGAATACCGGGCCCTTTTTCTAGTTCACAATAGTTCACAATCGAAATTGTCTATAAGCCGAAATGACAGGCCGGTAATGACGCGGAACTGTCCGGTCCCAGTGGCAACGACCTGATCGAATCATCCAAGGACGAGAATGAGGCGCGCGCCCGGTGTTTGACGAAGCTACCGTTTGGCCGGAAAGACACCTTTCCGTGGGGTGAGTTGCCTTTTTTTCTACTCTTTTCCTTTTCAATAAAAATAATCCTCGAATGACGTTAGTGTCGACAATACGAGGAGGCAAAGAACGAGTCGTCGTCGTCGTGTATCGCGATAAATCATCTTCGGGTTGCTTTATAAATAATCGCGGTAAAATCGGCCAAGCCGTATTCTCCATGGGAGTTTACCTCCGCATCTACCTTTGCGATCTGGTGTACAGGATGCGATGGGGCATCCTCTCTCTCTCCCTCTCCCTTTCTATACCCGGGCTATACCAAGGACGCGTCTTTATTTATTCGTTCCAACTGCTGATTGAGGTATTTCTAATAGAAAATAGGGTTGGGAAGGATTGGCGTCGTGTCAACGGTCAATTCAGCGATAGCGACGGTGATGATACATACGCGTCGTGTCTTTGAGCACGTAACGAGCGAGACGATTCCCAGGGAGCAATGATGATGATGACTTTCGCGAGTTGCCGTTTGCAATCTATGAGAAACGATGTTTGAGCGCGCACGTGTATGCGTGCGCGAAAGATCCGACAGACTCTGCATATGTGTTTGTCCGCAGCAGCCGTGTCGTATCCTTGTCAAAAGAAATTGTTTGTCGACATTGTTCCTTCGTGAGGAATCCTCTGCCGCTCGATCCGAATCTTTTCTCCTCTTTTCCGCACCAATTTTTCACTCTTCCGCAAGCTCAATGACACTTTCGTAATCAGCGGAATATTTTTTATCCGTGATAGGCAATTGAAATATGTGAAGGAAAGAACAAAAATTCGATCCGCTTGCAGCACGGTCTTACATACAGGTCTTGAAACTCGCTGAAAATTTCAGTGGTGGGGAGTGGCCTCTTATTGAAGCACCGACTGTTTCAACTCGCGACCACGAGGATCGCTGCTATAGAGTGATGCAGGCTGTGTGAGAGAGACGGAAATAGATTTCAAAAGTAAACAAAACCCAAACATAACCGCTGATTCACGCGACCACACGCGACATGCTCTACTTGTAAACTTGTAAAACGGTGATATTGAAAAATGACTAAGTGGTGTATTGTGCCAACGTGTAAAACAGGCTCTCGGAGTGAAAAATCGAAACGCTCAGTGTTGGCGCAATTAAAAAAATAGGAGGCCGCGATACCGGGAGTTGGGAAATTAGAGCCGAGACATGTTGTGTGCGAAAATCATTTCGAACCGAAATATATTCATCGAGAATGGGCGAAACAGGCGTTGGAGCCGGGAACCTGAAAAAAAAAATGAAAAATTATTGGGATCAGTACAATAAATACTTTCCAGGCTGGAAAACATAAAACAAAGTTAGTGAATTATTTTCATTTATCCTACTCGAGAGTCCTTCGCTTAAAGGTCGTAAAAGAGGTGTTCTTTTTTAATTTACCAACGCAAACCGCTTCGGAAACTGCAAAGTAGAGATTATTGAAAATGTTTCGTGGGACATGCATTAAAATTTTTCGAAGAGGAAATAAAGAATTGCAAAAGAAGCACTATTTCTTAAGTATTTGTTTCATTTTCAAGAAATACATCCTGCAAGTGTTTCGGTCCGGATTCCACTTCGGTCTGGAATAGTTCCCACTTATTTTCCGGTCAATTACTCCAACGCGTAAAGCCTATTGTTTTTGAAAGCTAAAACATGTTTTTAAAAAACCGAGCACATAGGGATCGAACACCTGAAAGCAGCATTACGATGCTTGCACCGAACCCCACTTGGATAACTATAGTCTTTTGGTTTTTGTCAGGTTTACGATAAAGTTACTTTCAATTGTATTTAGGTCCATCATGCATTTTTGACATTGAATATCATATTTTGCCTACACCAGCCAATTGTACAGCTAGGTTAGGTTCCTATGAGTCAACAATCGATTTCCATCTCTATCGCAGCGACACTCGTGGTCACTAGGCGAAACGGCCGGTGCTTCAATCCGAGGACATACCCCCACCACCAGAGTTTCAAGACCTGTATGTAAGACCGTGGCTTGCAGTCACTTTTGCGAAAAGCTGAAATTTGCGTAATTGCAAACAGTCCCCGTATGGAAATTTATATATGCAAAATATACGCACAAAATATATGCGCCACATATTTATATCGATCCCACATAAAGCGCCAAAAAATTCTATACCGGCAATATAATGCGTATAGGGGAGACCGGGGCAAAATGGTATAGCGGCGCATAATGGGACCGGGGCAAAATGGGACCGGAGCAAAACGGGTTTGGGGCAAAATGGAATAGTGAAAATCAACACTGCTGGAAAATACGTCATTGGGGCAAAACGGGACTGGGGCAAAATGGGCCGGAGAAAATCAGGCTCCTCGGAAAGAGGCGGTTGGGGCAAAACGGGATCGGGGCAAAATGGGACAGTGGAATAATTCGATGCAGAAACGAAAGAAATGCAGGGGTAAAAAACGAGGGGTAATAAATGAGTGAAAACAGGTTTTATTGAATGTTACACGATATTTGGGTCACACTCTAATTACGATACTATAATTTAACGGTGGCAATGTTTAATTTTTATTGCTTGTTTAACTAAGCTATTTTTTATCGGCACAATTGTCGCAAACGTACTCGATTAAGTTATCGTCAGCATGGGCACATGAATAGTGGGCCCATTTCTCGCATGAATTACAACGAATCCAGGATTCCTTGGATTTCGAATATAAGCCCCCGCAGAAAAGGCATGATGCGTCATCGTCGGTTGTTATCGACGCCGCTGGTCTTCCGCGACTGTCGCATGGTCTTCCTTTTGTAATTGCGTACCATTTTCGATCTGTATAAGAATGACGATGAGAAAAATATACCAGTCGTAATAGCATAATGAATGAGATTCACTTACATTGTTCGTGAACGTCTTACACCATTACAAATCTGAAGCCACCGCTACACAACATTCAAACGACGCGTAAGTGATGGTGGCGCCACTCGTGGCGTACGTTAGAAATATAAGTTAAATATAAGATAAGTTTGTTGATATTTATCGTTTAACTAAATTGCATTAATTAGCATATTTTTAAAGACGTATTTTGATATCGACACATTTTATATCGTTGAGATTCGATTACGCGTAATAATTTATTAATATTAAAGACTGCAGCGGTTTTCATTTGTTAATTGAATTGTTCAAATATTTATCCTTCATTGTACGATCGGCATTTTCTGAAATTTCTTGGAAATTGTTAATCGAACGTAACAATTCGATTCGAACAATTTAATTGTTAATGAAATTGTTTAAATAATATTTTTTTATCATTCGGTTAGAATCTTCGCAAGTTTGGTGTAGTCTATTAATGCATTAATGACTATTAATGCAGTCTAAAACTTCAATTGATTTTTTTATATTCATTGTTTGACCAAATATAATGATTGGACATGCGGTTAAGGCAATTTTTCAAGGTCGACTTGTTCGATTTCGTTGAAATTTGATTAATCGTAGTAATTTAACATTAAAGAAGACGACAATTTTTATTTGTTAACTCAATCGCTTAAACAATTATTATTATTTTTGATTTTACAACAACAGTTCGTGCTCGGCTCGTCAGGATTCGTTGAATCCAATAAATTTAAGTACTTCAACATTCAAAAAAATACTAATTTTTCATTTGTTATTAAAGTTTGTTAAACAATTACTTTTGATTCTGCGGTCAGAACTCTACCAAACTTGACGTTAATTGTTATTTGAGCCTTCTTATTCGATTGGTACAATTTCTTTGTCGTTATTAATTATTTAAATAATCAAGTAATTTTTATAATCTGACGCGTGCAATTTATGGTTTTTTTTGTTGTTTTTATCTTTCTTTGTTTTTTTTTAATTTATTTTCTGCCAACTGCTCGTTACTGATACTGATTTTCAAGCCATAGATGAAAATCTAACTCTTGTCAATTTTTACGTAAATTGTTTTATGAAACTAGGACCGCCGCTCCCCATGAAATCGACGGATATGTGTCGACAAATATATCGGTCAGTCCGTATTATCTGCGTATATGTGGACTGAAACGAACCACAAGCACCACTTAGATTAGATTATGTTTCAACAGCTCTTTCATAGAGCCGAAGCATGAATTTTCCTGTCTTCCCATTTTGCCCCAAATTCAGCGGGCTGCGACACTTCATTTTTGTGTGTCCCATTTTGCCCCGATTCCATTTTGCCCCAATTTGATATTCCACTCCTCTCTGTCCCATTTTGCCCCTATCCCATTTTGCCCCAAATCAAGCACCCAAGAAACTTCATTTTTTGCTATCCCATTATGCCCCGATCCCATTATGCCCCAGTGCCGTTTTGCCCCGGTACCGTTTTGCCCCGCTATACCATTTTGCCCCGGTCTCCCCTATATGTCTAATATACGTATAAGAATGTCCCAATAGATGACGCATATATGAACACGATATATGGCGTATCTATGGCCAATAGATGCGCAAGTATGTCCCGAAAGATGGCACTTGTACGCTCAGATATATGGCGCATATATGTGCCATATATAATTTCACCAGTAATGTATATGTTACATATAAATGCTGTGAAATCTTTTTCGAAATCACATATTTATTTTGAATATGTAATTGTTATTCTAATTTATGTCTGCTTATATAATAGCTATAATAGCTTATATAATAGCTTATATATGCTTATATCTGCATATAAGCTTATATATTAATCGGCAAGCTTATATACGCTTATATCTGCATATATAGAACATATATGACACATATTTGGCGCGTATGTAGCGCATATATTAGTTCATATATATTTTCATATAAAAGAAGCGCCAAATTCTAGAATATGTGCCATATATTTTTCAAATAAAAAAAATATATGGCACATACGTCGCATATATTGTAGTCACAAATGTCTTATAATGATAATATACGAAGAGCATATATAAATTTCCATGAGGGTCGTAGCAATACTTCTATTCGAGGGACAACGATTTATCACAGGGGGGGAGGGTGTTGGCAGAATGGCCGAAAAAGAGGCAGAGCCAGTGGAAAAATTGGCATAAATCAATGGTTCGGCTTTGACATCCTGCCTAAAATCGGAAAAATGATCAGAGCTCGTTTGATCAAACGGCATTTTAAAAGTCCTAACAGACGATCGAATTTGGTCTGGGTCGAACCACGGATTTGGTTTGCTGTCGAACCATATTCGTTCGTATGGAGAAAGACGTTATTGTTGACTTAGTGGAAACAGTCATTTATGGCGGAGACAAGATAAAAGATTTGATTTTCTATATTTTTTTTGCCAAGCCCGTATTCGAAGTATTCCCCCCCCCCCCCCACGAATTTACCATTCATCATCCCCAGAACGCAACATATTTATAAAAAATCGTGACAAATGTGTGCGTGTGGGTGAAAAGACGTTTTTCGCACGTAGCCGGCGTAATTTTCAGCTTTGGACAAGAACTCGATGATATTCATATCGGCCGAAAATTTTTGATCGGACAGGCTCTTGAAGAGCTTTAGAAATCGAAGAAAACAAATTTCCTTTTCTTCGCCAATTCCCAATTCCCCAAATCCCTTTTCTTCGCTTTCTTTTGTTTAGTCTAGATAGATGTATTTTTACCCCATGGATACGAAGTGGCCATTCTTTTGCCCCAAAACCTTAAATATTTATTTTAAAAATCGTAAAACGTGTGTTTGTATGAGTTTGGGTGCGTGCGTGCGTGCGTGCGTGCGTGCGTGCGTGCGTGCGTGCGTGTGCGTGTGTGTGTGCGTGCGTGCGTGCGTGCGTGCGTGTGTGTGTGTGTGTGTGTGTGTGTGTGTGTGTGTGTGTGTGTGTGTGTGTGTGTGTGTGTGTGCGCGTGTGTGCGTGCGTGCGTGCGTGCGTGCGTGCGTGCGTGTGTGTGTGTGTGTGTGTGTGTGTGTGTGTGTGTGTGTGTGTGTGTGTGTGTGTGTGTGTGTGTGTGTGTGTGTGTGTGTGTGTGTGTGTGTGTGTGTGTGTGTGTGTGTGTGTGTGTGTGTGTGTGTGTGTGTGTGTGTGTGTGTGTGTATTAGCCGACGTAATTATGGGCTTTCGGTTGGTTTAGCGGTAAAATAAATTATAGTAAGGTCGTTCTACAAATAAAACACGTATCCAATCATTCGAAACCAAGAATATGATATTATTTGCGAAATCTTTACATCAATTATATTATTTCAATGCGATTTTTGTGACCTTATACTGTTTACTAACTGCTGAAACCTTGCTTCATTGCTACTCAAAGCCAAACTCATGTCGGCTCTGGCATCCAAAGTATTTCGATGTTTATTTTTAGTTATAAAAAGTGCCGACAATCCCTGCTCGCATAAGTATGTGGCTAAAAATAAAGTGAGGTAACGTAAAGCAATTTCTCGAATTTTAGGGACAAAAATTGCTTTTTAGTTGCAAAAATCTTCAAGTTTAATTCCTGTCTCGAATGTACAAAATGCAGTTACTATCCTGTTGCATTTTAATTACTTCGAAAATAGCGATCGAATTCATTTTTCAGGTTTTGCAAATGGAGTGTAAAGTTTTTTTTTGTTCTCCTTTAATGTCAGCATACTGTCCGTCAATATTTGGATTCAGCGTATGAAACGCAGAAAAGTTCTCTCTTTCGACTTTGTTGATCCATACATC
Source organism: Ophion ellenae (assembly GCA_963210295.1). NCBI lineage: Eukaryota > Metazoa > Arthropoda > Insecta > Hymenoptera > Ichneumonidae > Ophion > Ophion ellenae. The sequence continues at coordinate 330,180 of OY723393.1, forward strand.
GATTTTAGTAATAAACGCACTGATTTTATCTTCAAAAGCAAATATGTTACCCGTGCCTTCGAATTTCATATTTCCTGATCCTTGCACTGAAGATTCAATTTATTTAGTTGTGCGAAAAAAATCCATTAAATAAGCAAAATGTATTTGAAAATTGAACTGACAGAACTGATCCAGCAAGTCTATGTTTTCCTTATTAGTTAAACAAAATGTCACGTCCTCTCTCAGTTCGTACAACCTTGACAGCGTGTTTTCTTTGGAAAGCCAACCCACTTTGGTGTAAAAGTGCAGCGTTTCGTGTTTAGATGTCATATCAGAGCATAATTTTTTTAAGAGGAGAGTATAAATTGCACTCCTTTCTATAAATTTGACTGCTTTTTTAGCTGTTTTCATCCTAATAGCAAAGCATTCCGGAAGCGTTTGACAGGCAATGCTCGACGATGAATAACATAGTGCGTCGTTATTGCAGATGGATTCTTGTTTAAAATCAAAGCTGCAAGTCCCGAGCGGGAACCGAGCATAGCAGCAGCAGCAGCAGCAGCAGCAGCAGCAGGAGCACCGTCGGTACAAAACCCAGCGAGCTTTTGCCATACAAGCCCATGCTTCTCGAAGTATGGACTTATATTTTACATCCACAACGTCTGCACCTTCATTCCACGACGTCATTTCCAGTTCTTGAGAAAATAGTAACACCGCTTTAAACGTTTTATCGTCATTTGAAAATCGAATAAATACTGTAAATTTGTAAATAAAATTGTAGCGCAAAATAAGGACTACATTTTAGCTTGTCAATAATATGTTCCTCAATGTCGTTTGACATTTTTCGAATACGCGACTTCTCTGTGTCGTTCGATAGTGGAATTTCACGAATTGTCTTTTGTGCTTTGTGCCCTAAAAGCTCTTCGGCAGCTTTGACCATACAAGGCTTTATTAGAGATTCGCCAATTGCGTGTGCTTTTTGGATTTGGCAATCGTGTTGAAATTTCAAACGATGCAGCCAATGTTTTTTCTGATCCTGCATAACGTGTTTCGCTGGGCCCAAGTTTCATTTGTTTTAGATTCATTAGATTGCCTTCGAAGAATTCTCGCGTACGGTACCAATAATTCGGATATACGGTTTTTAAATGACGTTTCAACTTTGCCGTCATTAAAGCATCATTGGCAAGAACAGTTGCGCATATTACGCATTGAGGTCTAATCTCCCCATTTATTTCTATTGAAGTAAAGCTGAATGTAATATAATCGCCAACATGCGTTTTTTTCGTTGGCATTTATCAGAAAACAAAATAAGACTATTATACTCGACTACTCCTACGTTCTACCTATTTAGTTACCTACATAATAAGAACTCTGTCAGTAGAGACATAAAAAATCTGTAATACAAAATTGAATAAAAAAATTATAAAATCGATGACACTGAAGCGTTTTAATGACAAACCCCTGGAACTGGGTAAAAAGTAAATCACAATTAAAAGCGTACCTAGCACATCTAGCAAACTAACAAGTGCCGTGGTTTAGTATAGTATTACAGTACCTACACTGAGAAGAAAAAAAATGATCGATCCAATATAAATGCTGTCATTGAGTGAAATTTCGTTCATTCAATTGTAAAATTGTTGGTGTAAATAATCGGATTTATTAGTCCAAACAAAACGCTATTGACTTTAATAACATGATAAAATTAAAAGTTTCTTTTTTTCATTCAAATGATATATTGTTAGCCGAGAACAATATATTATTGAATCTAACTCAAAAATTATCGTGACCAAATTATATACTTTTAAATGCATTTTCTGCAACAAACAAAAAAAGCGTTTCAATTCATAACATGAATAGTGTTGATTCGAATAGACAAGAAAAATTGAACTTTGCTGGTTTGATTCAGATAAAATTTCTATTGAGTAAATATATTATTTTATTGTCTTCACCCTATTCGATATTGATTTCCAAGTACATTATTCGTTAAAATATTAGTATTATTCTTTTTATTATTTTTTAAATTGTCTCTGCAACGGCGAACGCTTCGCTCATTGTAGCTTCCATGTACGAGGTATTTCCCCTTATTACATTTCCCACCATTTTCTCCACTCCACATCCCTAAACGATCCCCACTTTGCGGCCGCAGCCGACTTCCCCCTCTGTATCGCATTCACCATGACATTTTCTGCCATGGGATATAGGGAAACTGCGGAAAACCTATACCAATACAGCCGGTCACGAGTTCGCTTCCCAGCCTCGGAGCTAGTCGCGTTTCGTCGAGAAATAGCTCTCACAGGCTACAGCCACACACACACGATACACACACACGATACACACACACACACACACACACACACACACACACACACACACACACACACACACACACACACACACACACACACACACACACGCGCGCGCGCGCGCGCGCGCGCGCACACACACACACACACGCACGCACGCACGCACACACACACACACGTACCGGTCCGTGTGCGCGACATCCGTGTACAACTGGAGCTACGTCACGCCCGTGTTTTATTTTTCTCCGAAACTACGAGACGGCAATTCGAACTCGCGACCTCCCGATTTGCTGATTTCGGAGGCAAGCACGCTAACCACTAGACCAGCACATCGGTTGTCGTTAAGATATTAGTCCTTTATTTTGATTCAAAAATATTAAGCGAATGGGACCGGTGCGATGGTCTAGTGGTTAGCGTGCTCGCCACTAAACCAGCGGACCGGGAGATCCCGGGTTCGCATCCCACTCGCGTACAATTTCGTCGTGAAATGTTTGTCTTCGGCATTTCGCGGCAAAATAAGACTAGTTCCACGACTGGGGGGCGAACTCGATGACCGGCTGTATTGGTATAGGTTTTCCGCAGTTTCCCTATACCCATGACAGAAAATGTCATAATAAATATACGTGGGTCATTTGATAAGTACCTAGCCTACAAATGAAAACACCAAAATTTTGCTAAAAATAAAATTTATTTTTCAATGTAGTCTCCTTTTAGTTGAATACACTTGGCCCAGCCGTGTTCCAATTTTTTTAACCCCGTTGAAAAAAATGTTATCTCTTGGTCTGCAAAATAGGCCTCCGTGGCGGCGATTATTTCGTTATTGGAGTAGAATTTCTTCCCGGCGAGTGAATTTTTTAGATTCGGAAACAAAAAAAAGTCGCACGGAGCCAAATCTGGAGAATACGGTGGATGGGGCAGCAGTTCATAGCGTAATTCGACCAATTTAGCCGTGGCGAGCGCGGAGGTGTGCGCCGGTGCATTATCATGGTGGAAAAGCACTTTCTTTCTCGACAAATGGGGCCGTTTTTCTTTTAACACGGCGTTAAATCGGCTTAATGGTTCGGCGTAGTACTGTCCCGTGACCGTCTTGCCCTTCTCCAGGTAGTCAATAAAAATCACACCTTGAGAATCCCAGAAAACAGTGACCATCACCTTTCTAGCCGACGGGACCGTCTTCGCCTTCTTTGGAGCAGGTTCACCGGGTAAGGTCTACTGTTTTGACTGCGCCTTGGTCTCTGGAGTATACCAGAGAATCCATGTTTCGTCGACGGTCACGTAACGACGCAAAAATTCTTTTGGATTGCGATTAAACAGCTCCAAACACTGCTCTGAAGTGGTCACACGAATGCGCTTGTTGTCTGCAGTCAGCAAACGCGGCACCCACCTTGCCGACAGCTTCCTCATGCCCAAAGTCTCATGTAGGATATGCCACACGCGTTCTTCTGAGATGCCTACTATCACAGCTATCTCGTGCACCTTTAATCGGCGGTCTGACAAAACGATATCGTGTTTTTTTGTCACGTTCTCCTCCGTAGTGGCTGTTTTTGGAGCACCTGGGCGTGAATCAACAAAAACCGACGTACGACCACGTTGAAACTCGTTATACCAAAATTTACCGGTCGCCATTGAAGGAGAAGCATCCCCATACACTGCATCCAAGCGTTCTTTAATTCCACTGCGCGATTTCCCTTCCAAAAACAAGAATCGAATCACCGACCGATATTGTTCTTTCTCCATTCTTTCAAAAATCAACGGACACACTTGCTTTCACACGCTCTCAAAAGAGAACTACAAGTCCGATCCGGCTGAAATTTTGTCAGTAGCCGTCTACAAGACGGTACTACACTATAGTGTATTTCTCTTGCAATAGTGGCACCATCTAGCGGTGAGGCTAGGTACTTGTCAAATGACCCACGTAATACAGAGGGGGAAGTCGGCTGCGGCCGCAAGAGGGGGGAACAGAGAGAAAGATAGAGAAAAATGGAGTAAACAGTAGAGGAATGAACGGTCATAATGAGGGGAAGAATCGGTAACAAACGCGAAAAGCGTGTACCTAAGGAAAAAACCAATAAATATTAAGCGAATGTCTGAATTGGCGTAAAAATTATGCGTAAATGAAATTTGATTCTTGCGCATACACGAAGCGATTAAATCATAATACACGAAGCGATTAAATTATAATCAAACATACATAAAGCGACTGAAATCCATCTATGTTCATTAAAATTATATACTTGATTGAAAAGAATACGCTATTAATATGACTCGTGTATAATTGAACTGAATACATTACGGTAATCGATCCAATATATTGTTCTGTGGTTGAAAAAATTCAACCAAATCATATACATATAATGGCCGAGCGCCACCAAAATTATAGGTGCTAGGAAACCCGTAGTTCTCGGAGTAACCGCTAGCAGCCGCACCGCGTTCGTTTCTCGTAAGCGTAGCACGAACCGAAAATCTACTTAAGCGCCGGAAGAACTCTACATAATATCGCATCTTGGCCTGTGGCTAACATCAAAGTGTAGTATCTGTTCTTATCAGTTTAATATTTGTTGATGGTTTTAATGCTCACTTTTTATTTAAGATTTGAAAAAAATTGAAAAACTTTCAATTGGTTAAATAAAACAAATTCGCTCAAACATTTTATTGTGACAATCCTACCCTATTCCAGAAAACTTGTTTCAAATATTTTCAGCAATTCTCGCGAGTGTACATTTATTTGAACGAATAATCAAGAAATGTTTGCAAGTGTACATAGAATCATATTAAAAACATGACTTCTCGAATTCATCAATATATGATTTTTATTGCAATGAACATTTATTTAATCGAATGTTATATTTTTTTTCTACTAGAGAGTAGAAAAGATGTTACGTTGTTGTTACGTTGTTACAGATGACACCTATACTTTGTGGCAAAATAATACCATTATTTCGAATCGATACTGTTAATTTCTCAATCATGTCTCTATCTCATGCAGATACTCTTGATATTGTACGGAGTACGAAAATATTACGTCTCATGGCATATTCGTTTCAACGCAGTAAAGAAATAATTCATTTAATTGATTATATTTATGTACGAAATACATTTTTTTGTAGCAACCGCTTAATTATTTCATCCATACATCTACGGATTGTACATAGAATGATTTCGATAGCATATAATTTCATTTGTAGGATAATGTAGATATTCAGAGAACAGACGAGATTTTCAAATGAAATAATATGTTATTTAGATCAATCACATTTTCAAATATTTTATAGCATTGAAACAATCTCATATATCGGTGGCACTCCGTGTTCAGACATTTATTTGGATCAACCAACATATTTTTTTCATTCAATTGCTTTTTTTTCTCAATGTACTTAGCAGACACAGAATGTGACATGACAAAGAAAAAACGTTTTATTTTACTTAATTACGTATGAAATCAGTAGCAGTTATTTTACGGACCATCGTAGTCTCCAACGATGTTTGACCAAATTTTGCTGTCAAACTTGAAAGTCGAGAATAAGCAAGCACTTGTAACAACGAACGTAGTTGGACTGAAACAAAGGCAAACGGAAGGAACCGAGCGAGCCACTCGCGTCAAATCTCCGCGCTCACGGCCCGCCACGGTGCCGTCGACTACCGGCTCTTTAGGCGCAAGCCACACATTCCTTTCATGGTACTTTTGTACAAAAATGTATAGAAGCATCGTGATCAAGCAGGACGCCTCGTCTTCCGTCTCTAGTCGTACACGGAATAAAAAATCCTGTAAATTTTGATGGAAATCCCATCAAAATGTACTGTGTCTCACACCAATAGCGCCTCTCGGTACAAAAACTTCGATATTTGCTACGTAAAACTCTAAAAAGTGCACGCCACGTTGCACACAAAGATCTGTAGGGCTATTGAGTTTATGCTAAGCGATCGATTAATTTTCGCATTGTGAAACTGTGAACAGTAGATGAACCGACTCACGACTTTTTACAATGTGGACCTGTGAACAGTAGATGAACCGCCTCATGAATTTTTCCAATGTGAAACTGTAAACAGTAGATGGGCCGACTCACAAGTTTTTATAATGGGAAACTGCAAACAGTAGATGGACCGACTTGCGAATTTTTACTATGTGAAACTGTTAAAAGTAAACGAGAGGACCCACGAATTTTTACATTTAAAAATGTTATAAAATGAACGACTTCATTGACAAATGTTTACACTGTAAAATAGCAAATAATGCAGATAGTGAATAGCTTTATGTAAATCAAGCATTATTATACGTGAAAGCGAGATAGAAAAGTACAAATACAATACTCACTTTGTTTTTTTGTCCTCTTTTCAGCAGCAACAAATCTTTCACGGCACTTTTTCTTCACTAACAGCTTGTCCTTGTTCACTGTGTGTGTGTGTGTGTCCGTTTTCACATTGATAAGAAATAATTGTCGTGTCTCGAAGACACTGCGCAAAACTTTACGCCATGAGCTCCAAAAGAGCACTGAGTATATGTCGAGACTGAGGGCGACCACGCGATAGAATTTTTCTTTGTTGATTTAGGCGTGCAGGTTCGAACGCCTTAACCCCCGAGTTGACGCGGTCACGCGTTTACAGTGCACATTGTAAAAATTCGAGATACGCGCAATGTCGGCTGTAACTTTTACTGAGCGCGTTGAAATTTTTTTCATGTATGACACTAATAAATTTAAATATCCGTATTAGTATTCAACAACCCGTTATCAAAATATGCTTTGCCCGATTTATTAAAAAATGACAATTGACTCTGTAAAAATTAAATCTGTACGTATTGAATAATACCGAGCTACGATACAATTTGCAAGGTGTACACTGCAGTTTTTAATTCAAACTCACACCACATTTTTCAGAAGACAATACAGAATTTCAATAAAATTTAATCTCATTTTTAACATTTGCTTGTTGAAGAATTTTATGGTTCAAATCAGTGATTACCAGTCTAATCTCACTTTTTTTTAAAAGTACTCCGTATATTTTACGCATTGAGTACCGCGACATCTTATATTTAGTTTGTAAATTCGACAGTTTACTTTATCGCGGTGATCGTTATGATTTTTTTACAGTTTGAATCTGCATTTCCATCGGTTCGAATAGTAAAAAAGCACGTGTGATCCATAATTTTTTCCTAAAAGTGCTGCAACATGATTGGTTTACAGTGTGAAACTGCATTATGTTCATCTTTTCTCAGTAATTTATAAACACCAACTATTAATTTTGACGAATCATTTTTTTCCGTGAATATAATTCAAAATTTGCGTTCTCGCCCCCCCCCCCCCCCCCCCTCCCCCGTCTTCGCCCGACGTCACCCGAGAAGTGTGGCTTGCACCTTTACCTTAACGCGCCGTCGACTTGTTTCAATTATTTTAATAATTTTAATAATTGTATGATGATTTCGCGAAGGACTTTGGGTGCTTTCAGGGACTACCGGTAAAAAACCACTGCTTCAGAAAGATCTTTGAAATCGTTTAAAGGTCAAAGAAAAATCATCAAAATGCGAAAATTTCAACATCAACGTAATGGGCGGTAAAGAATTTTGGTAGACTCGGAGAATGGCAAAACACGGCCTCGGAAAATACGAGACAAAATCGAGAATGTTGAATTTTGTTTGTTCTTCCCGCAGATACTTGTATGGATGAATTTGTATGTCCAAAACACCAAATTGGCTACTTCGCATTCTTCTCAAAAGGTCCAATTTTTATGGATTATAGTCAAAGGTGTCGAAATTTTCAAGTCCGTTTTCGAAGGAATGTGAAAAAACGGAGAAAGAAATGGCAGCCGGATGTTCCGAGTGATATTTAAAAGGCTGTCCGGTGCGGGCATCCAAACAACAAGCCCATCCCGGAGTTGTTCCACTCGAAAGAGAAAACAAAGAACTGCCGGAGAAGCTCTCGATCGATTTTTTTCTTTCGTAACAAATGTCTTCTTGGCATTGCATCGTCGTGTGCGTGGCAGATTTGTCTTTTTCGATAAATAAGATGCTCAAGGTATTTGGCCGATCCGACAAGTCGATCCAGGGACACCGGAGAACCAGTTTCCACTAATTTACTTTTCTACTTTATCCATTAATGTCGGTGAATTTTGGTGCGGAGATCGGCGTACGCCGCGATCGCCCAAATAATTTTTCATCCTCAGGTTTGTGTCGCTCTCGTGTCGATCGTCCCTCTCCCGCTAATTCTCTTTCTCTCTCTCTCTCCCTCTCTCTCGTTTGCAGGACCGTGGGCCACTCTCACCTTCACTCTCGCTCTTTTCTCCCGGTTCACCTTCTACGTGTGTAATCCCGTGGCTCTCCCACTCTGTGGGATTACGGAGGATGAGCATTGGCGAGGAAAAGAGAGAATGAGTTTTACAGCATCCAGCAAAGGGAGAGCAAAAAACGAGGAGTCGTTGACAAGAGTATATTGAATGGACGGCGGCGGAGCTGCGAGGGGGAGAGAGAAGACGAGAGCCTCGGGGGTGGTGGTGGTGGTGGCGGTGGCGGCGGCGGCGACGGCGGTGGGACTGGGATGTCCCCACCGTTGATCGCCTATGAATCCTATAAATGGCCAACGCGACCTCATCTGGAAGAAGTTGACTCTCGGGATACCGGCTCCCTTGAGGCGTGTATCGATTTTTCAGAGTGTATCGCTCCAATGGTACGCAGTTGAACGTGGAAAATTAAAGATCGTTGATCAATCAAACGGAAGCGCTCTGAAAAGCGCGTTAAAAAACAAGCCTAGATGGTAAGTAGAGAGTGCATCGCGTTTGTTTTTTTTTTCTCTCTTTTTTTTCCCGTAAGTATAGAAAATTCGGCGACGTGTATAGTGTGACGAGGAACAAATCGAGGATTGATAGAAAAATAATGATTATCGGTTACCGTCCACGGAGGAGCAGGGTGTGCGTTCGCCAGGTTTCCAAAGCCGATACACGGACAGTATTCAATTTTTGGGCCGTCCGATATTGCCGGTTAAAGTGAACACCTTCGTTTTGAGCTAGCGAAAAAAAAACGTTTTTTCGCGGCTACACGCGAACAAAAAACGCTACGTTTGACGGTAGCTCGCGAATTTTCTAGGTGTAAGAATACACGGTGAGGTTTGTAACTCGGTATCGGGCAGAGGCAACGCGCGAGCAGAGATACATTCGTGCGTATGAGCGGTATGCACAAATGCAGGGGGGGGGGGGCATACAATCGGGCGCGTCGCTTCTTACTCTCGAGGTGTGTGCGCGTGAGTCGCCAGGGAATAAAATCCATCAGGTTCGGGTGAATATGTCTTATCGAGGAGAGAAAGTTCGGTGCTCGACAGGACTCGTGTACGAGGACAAATATCGCATTAAAGGAGGGATTTTTATTTGTCTCTCGGTTCCCCATCGAAAGCTCGTTTGATTCCCGTTGCCGCGAAAATGGCCAGAGTCTCAGGGTCCCCAACGCGAGTGATTACCACCAACGAGCGATTACGACAGATCCTCGCAAAGGTCCTCCGAACGCGACGCGATTGAATATCCGTTGCTCAATCCGGGGGGGGGGGGGGGGGGGGGGGGTTAAAGATCGATCAGCATCGAGTGCTCTTTTCGATTGGCCAAGTCATTCGCGAGCCACATCTTCCTTTCTTCTCGCGCGCTGCATTCTCCAGGAATCTGCCGAGTCGCTCAATCACCGAGTCCATTTATCAACGTACCATTCATTAATTTAACTTTTAGTTGAAATCCCGTGCGTTCGAACAACCCAAGCAGACGCGGATCCTGAGTCTCGATGAAGAGAGTTGCCTCGGGGGCGAATTGCATTTGTCAGACACCTACGAGGGTACACGCGTCGGTATAGTCTATCGTCGCTCAAGCGACATCTCCCATAAGGCTGATAATTATACATCGTCGTGGCTCCCCCGCGCCCCGCCCCCCGTTAGCCATCATTCGGAGATAACCTTTTGCCGAACGTACGTATGTAGGTACATGGACTGAGGATTTGAGAGAAGAAAAATCGCGGATACGAGGAGAGGAGTAAATTCAGCTTGGAATTGAAGAATTCGTGCCTATCTATGTAAAACGTGTTTAGCAATATCGATAGTAAGTCGATAAAACGGTTGCGGAATACGAGGGTCGAGAGTGTGTGTGAGAGGGGGGGGGGGGGGAGGAGGAGGAGGAGGAGGAGGAGGAGGAGGAAGGAGGGGCAGAGAGGGCAGGTGGATACAATTTGGAAGAGCGGTCATCTCGGATTTCGTAACGGAAGGATAAATACCCGCGTCGCTTATTATCTCATATACCTGTTCCACTTGATGAGATAACCTCGAGCGATCCGCGTGTGGGCATTGCCTCGTAAACACGTTCCATTCGAACATATCCTCCACCTCCTTTCGCTCACATTTTTATTTTCTCATTCCACGCATCTTTGCGTTATCGCGGTGTTGTTGTCGCTTTCCGAGGCCTTTTATTTGAAAGACTTTTCGAGACAAAGAACAAAGATGCCCCGCACGTGTCGAGGCTACGCACAAATTATCCTCCGCATGGTCCATAATGGTGAACCGCTTTCTCCAAAGCCGTCGAGCTTGACGCATACATCAGCACCTACCGTGATTCTTTATTTTCCCTTCTTGCTAATTTTCAACATTTTCCTATATAAATTCTCGATAAATGGATTTAAAAAATGGCCCGTGGAATTTCTTACCGCTCGATGTGTTGTTTTCTTTCAACATTGTTCACTGCGTCGCTCGCGCACAAGTATACGCAGAGAGACGATAGAGTGACGCAATTTGAGGCTCGCCGAGTATGTATTGCGCGCGCCTTATACGATCCAACTCGGATCGAAACGGCCGCATAATTCGCGAAAGCAGAAGCTCAAAGAGCAGAAGATTCAACATAAAGGCCGCGTGCACAGCAGCGGGCCGAGTTGTATTACGGCTGGCCATTATCGCGAAGCATCATCCTCGAATCTGTCTCCTCTCTCTTCTCTCGTGTGCGCACGCCGGTCACACAGTAGAGATACTTGTCACTTTCTCCGACCAAGATGAAAAAGATGAAGGCGCGTTTGTTTGTTTTTTTTTTACCGGGTGCGTTCGATGGGAGGAGAGTGACCCCGAGGGGTGCGCCGCCTCTGTTCGATTTTCAAAATTACGAGTCAAAAAGTGGTAGAAGTTATTTTTAACGGAGCACGCGCAGTGCGACGAGTGTCGCGTCGCTACTCGCCGAATCTCGGTAACACGATCCTCATTCTTGAATGTGGTAACTTTTGAATGTCGATTGAAGGCGAATAATGACGAAATATCGGGAGAGAGAGAGAGAGAGAGAGAGAGAGAGGGAGAGAGAGAGAGAGGTCTTCGGATTCGAATGAATTATGAAATAACGGTAATCGTATGGAAAAATATTCAAATTTAATAACGAGTCGTACGCTTTGACGCGCGGCTAAACTCGTAATAGCCGCTCCAATGATGAGAGTCGATGAGGCATCTTCGCGTTCAGTTTTCGCATCGGTCTCGAAGGAGGGGGGCACGATAACCCGGGAAATTGAACACGGGTGAAGGTGCACCACTGCGCGCGAGCGCATCTCGGCTTCTGTTGTTCGCGAGGCCTTTGCTGCCCCGGGTAAACCTGCTGCTTCGAAGACCAAATGATGCACGATCTTATGAAATAACCGGCTGATTTATATACATACGTAACGATTGAGAGGGAAATAAGCGACGAAGACAAGCCGTTTACGCGCGTATTGCACTGGCTCTATAGGAAAGAACGACGCGCGTCGAAACGCTCGCGCGGCCCGTCGACACACTTTTCTCAATAAATACGGAGCGAAAAGTGCCGCTGTGCGCGATGTCAATGCGGCTTCGCACCTTCTCGAAAAATCGCGCGCGCGTACGTATACATTCAACGACGCACATAATAACTGATCGATTCGTTATTGCTCAAGGCGATTTTGCCTTAGCGAAAAGAATCCGAGATTCTCGTTGCCAGGCATTTTCCGAGTTGAGCCATTGCGATTCGAATAGCCCAGACTATCCGAACACATGTTACGAAGGGTACGTACAAGGAGTACCTTTCACATGCTCAACGAGTATAAAGAGGGAGAGAGAAGAAAGGGGACGAGTCCGTGGGCAAATCCGTGTATGCCCAGCGAGACGATATATATATATATATGGGGGGGGGGGGTAATTCCAACAATTCTGGGTCAAAGTTTTACCGGGTGGTCTGAATTTGGGAAAACTACGAAGGTCATCTGAAAGGTCATATTGAAACAAGCATCCATGATTTTTTTCGAATTTTTTTATCCAATAGTTTTTGAGTAATGGCGGCTCACAGTTTTCAAATTTTGTAAAACACAACATTTTCGAATGCCCATAACTTCTTTCCAATTATAGCTAGAACATTTTTTAAAAAACGATTTTTTAGAGAAAAACATGAACTTTTTTAAAGAAAATATGCTGAAATTCTGGGTTGTTTTAAAAATTACGAAAATCACGTTCAAAGTATAAAGATCAATTTTTCGGGCCTTGTCCCATTTTCCCCGGTTTTGAAAGTATTTTTTTCGAAAAATTCAGAATTTTTTTCATCGAAATAGATTTTAAACGAGATGGGATCTCCGAAACATCAGCCTCAGAAAAATTAAATACATTTTTTTCCCAATTTTTAAAATTTTATCTGATAATAAAAATTATCGTCATTATTATTTTTATTTGATAAATTTGTAAGTGAGAGATTTTATAACCTCAAAACCAACAGTAGCTATTAAAATTAAATGATAATTTTTTTTAATTTGCTCATGTGACATGACATTACTTTATAAAAGCTGTAAATATTTATTTACGTAATAAAAATAATAATAACGATAATGTTTATTATCAAATAAAATTAAAAAATTGGGAAAAAATTTTATTTAATTTTTCTGAGGCTGATGTTTCAGAGATCCCATCTTGTTTAAAATCTATTTCGATGTAAAAAATTCTGAATTTTTCAAAAAAAATACTTTCGAATCCGGGAAAAATGGGGCAAGACCCGAAAAATCGATTTTTATACTTTGAACGTGATTTTCGTAATTTCTAAAACAACCCAGAATTTCAGCATATTTTTTTCGAAAAGTTCATGTTTTTCTCTAAAAAATCGTTTTTTAAAAAATATTCCAACTATAATTGGAAAGAAGTTTTGGGCATTTGAAAATGTGGTGTTTTACAAAATTTAAAAACTGTAAGCCGCCATTACTAAAAAAATATTGAATAAAAAAATTCGAAAAAAATCACGGAGGCTTGTTTCAATATGAGCGTTCAGATGACCTTCTTAGTTTTGCTAAATTCAGACCACCCGGTACAACTTTGACACCTAATTGGTGGAATTAACCATATATACTTGCGAGGTATGCGGACAGAGACGCCAACATCTTCCATACGAATAACGCTTCGTTCGAAAGATCCTCTTCTCCTCGCAATTTTGGATATTGTACAAAAAGTTGAAGCAAACTTTTTGCCAATGAAAGGTATAGGTAATCTTGACGGAGTAGATTTGACGGTTGTCTCTCGGACGATGAAGGAAGGTGTGCAAAATATAATAGGAAAGGCCGCGCGCGATCCGCCACGACGGGGAGCGCGTTACGATTGACGCGCGATGAAAATAAGAGAAGAAATAATAAATAAGTAACGTATCGCGCGCGGGCGGGCGCGCGGTGTGTTGATATTTGACGTGGCGTTGCGAGTCGACCGCGGTGCGGCTAGAGCGCGCAGGAGTAGGCGTCGAGAACCTTTCACGATCACGGCAAGCAGGCTCGCGATAAGCTTATGCAAGAGAAGAGTAATTGTGGGGGCGAGGCGTGAGATAATCCCACGGATTGCAATGGTACATTTACACGCCGGATGAGATGATTTTCCTCTTGCCCCCAGCCCTTCCGCCCCTTGACTCGCGATTAATAATTCGCCGCGGTCGAATAATCAAAGACGGACGTGAGCTAACGATGATTCGATTGTTTGTCCAAAGATGAAGCTGTTGTGGGCCGCCACCCTCGTGGCGGTACTCTCCACGGGCCATGTCCACGCCAAGAGCAAAAGGGCGATAAACAGCCATCCTCAGCCTCAGGAGCAATTCGAAGGCTACGTTTATAATCCGCCGGTTCACAAGTTGGAACTTCCGAGCAGGTGAGTGTGCGGGGGGGGGGGGGGGGGGGGGGGACCGAGCAATCCTGCGGGAACAAAGCCCGTCGCGGTGGCAAAAAGTACAATGCACGGGCATGGCGTAATAACGATTGAACAACGTTTAACCGAAAGGCCTCCCCCGGTGGCGCCTGTGACGCCAAAGAGGCCGCCTCCATTCAACGATTATCCAACGACGAAAATACCGACTCGTCCTCCTCCGGAAGAAGGCTACAAATATCCGACCCCGAAGGAACATTTCCCTCCAAGGTGAGCCTCCTGTCTGGCCCACCGATTATTACGTTACGCGCAGACGACGCGATGCAAACGTGATACACTCGGCAAAAAGGCGCCAAAAAACGCACGTTCATGAAACCCGCGTTGTCTGCGCTCAGAAAATACGCCGTCTTCACAGGCCTTTATCGCGACACACTCGCGTACAATATTTCGCGGCATTGTTCGACTCTGCGCTATATAGCTGCGATTGATCGTGATATTCATTTGCATCGGTTGCAGTACACCACCACCACCGCCACCACCACCACCACCACCGCCACCAAAGGAAAAACGACCACCGTCGCCGCAGGAACCACCGTACGTGTATCCTGCTCCGAGTAACAAGTTCCCGACACCATCCAAGTGAGATGCGCCTCTTCGTTGATTGAACGCAGCTCTGCGGCTGCTCTTGAGAAATAGCCTCGACGGTGGCAAATATACATGTATATATATAAATGTACATTTCCGTTTGCAGATATCCAGTAACGAGACCACCAGCACCACCGGTAACGAGGCCTCCTCCTCCTCCTCCGCCGGCAACGAGACGACCTCCTCCTCCTCCGCCGATAACGAGACCTCCACCACCGCCGGCAACGAGGCCGCCACCGCCACCTCCGCCTCCTCCTCCGAAGCCTACACCGCAGAGGCCGCATCACGATTCCCCTCCTCAGGGACCGCCGTACCGCTACGATCCTCCGAACGATCCATTGACCCTACCACCGAGGTAACAGTTGGTTCTTATCTTATTTGTAACGCTCGAGCGCGGTGAATCCACCGCATCGATAATTGACGATAACGGCGGGAGACGTTGTACCCTGTATGATATTTTGTCCACAGACCGTACGATCGACCGAGCACACCGCGGCCTTACAGTCCGCCGAGCACTCCACGCCCGTACAATCCGCCGAGCACACCGCGGCCTTATAGTCCGCCGAGCACGCCACCACGCCCGTACAATCCCCCGAGTACACCGCGGCCTTACAGTCCGCCGAGCACGCCACGCCCGTACAATCCAACTTCCGGTTACAGCTACACGAAACCAAAAATACCTTTCCCACCTGTTACGACGACAAAGAGCCCACCACCGAGATCCGTGAGTACGAGCGAACGGCCGACGACCGCAACAAAACCGGCCTATCTTCCACCGAGAGAAGTGAGCACGGAACCAGCTACGCGGAAGCCGACAAGCCGCGCGCCCCTCACAACTACGAGACCAACTACCAGATACAATCCATCGTCGTATCTTCCACCGCGAGAGCCCACGCCGGATGCTGCGGTTGTAACACCGAGAACGCTTCCGCCTACTACCCGACCAACGACCACCGCGAGAACCACCAGGTACTATCAGCCTCCTACGACTCGTCCGACTACTCGGAAACCGGAGTATCTGCCACCCCGGGAGACCACGCGGCCTTTCGTACGCACGACCAAACCACCCGCGTATCTGCCCCCGGAAACGACGCCGCGACCAACGACGCCGCGACCAACGACGCCGCGACCAACGACGCAGCGACCAACGACGCAGCGAGCAACGACGCCGCGAGCGACGACTGCTCAAGCCCGGTACACTCCTTCCGAGAATCGACCACCGACCAAAGTGACCGGACCGCCGACTCAACGCCCGACTACGAGGCCACCCGCGTATCTCCCACCGGAAACGACGCCGCGACCAACCAGGCCGCGACCGACGACGACAACGACGACGCCGCCGCCGCCGCCACCGCGAACAACGACACCTCAAGTTCGGTACACTCCGTCCGAGAATCGACCACCGACGAGGGTAACGGCACCGCCGACCCAACGCCCAACGACGAGACCACCCGCGTATTTGCCACCGGAAACGACGCCGCGAGCGACGACACCGCGAGCGACGACACCCCGAGCGACGACACCCCGAGCGACGACACCCCGAGCGACGACACCGCGAGCGACGACACCGCGTCGTCCAACGACTGTTCAACCCCGGTACACTCCTTCTGAGAATCGACCACCGACCAAAGTGACAAAACCGCCGACGAGCGAGAAACCCGGCTACCTACCGCCCAAGAACGAACCACCACCAGTGACGCGACCACCGCCCTATCTTCCGCCGTCGACACCAAAGCCAATTTACCGGACGGTCACCCCGCCGCCTCTTCCATCGGTCATTTACAGTATCACGCCCAGCACGTACACTTACGCGCCACCCACCGGCAGGATCGGACCCTACCCGACCCTTCCACCCCCGACGGAGCGACCCGAACTCGGCTACAACTATCCGATCCCCGAAATTTCCTTTGATTTCCGGAAACGTTGATCGCTCGCTCTCGCAGAAACGTTCGAGGTTTGAGATAGAGTCAACGGAAAAGCTTTTTTTTTTTTTACTCGACGAACCGCAAAGGCTCTCCGAACTCTTCGAATTGTATTGTCAACGTTAATCATTGTCAATCAAAATTTTGCTCATCGACGAAAAGTAAAAGTCCCGACAGACGCGATCGAATATGGTCCGGCCGAACTACAGATTTGCTTCGCTGTCGAACCTCTGCTCCTGTTTGTCTGGCGAGCAGCACGCCGGGCACATTGTTATTATATTATTTCTTGTACGGTTGGTTCGATACCTCGCACATCGAACCATATTCGATCGTCCGTTGGAACTTTTATTACGGTTCCCATTTGTAAGTTCAAGGCGTGTACATACCTGAAACACGCGTCAAGCGTTTGCTTCATTTTTTTTCTTTTTTTTTTCAATCTCTACGCGAATATTGTGCATGCCGTCATCGGCGTACACGAGAGAAAGAAAGAGAGAGGGCGGGAGAGATGGGATGAAGATGGATGAAAAAAATTCTTCCGTTTGTACAGCCGCGAATGAGGGGGGGGAGCTCGCAACTCTCGTCGTATCCGTCAGTTGTTCCTTTTCATCCCGTTTCGCCGTTGATGCTCATTTTTTCCACTCCCTTTTTTACTCGCAGAATAGAAAATACATGTTTAATTAGCTCGTGAAAGTAATAAAAATAAATAAATAAAAATGAAACAAATCATAGTTTAATAGCGCGCTGATCGGATCGCGGTCACTCTACGCTAATCGCGGGAGGATTTGTTTTGTTCCAAGGCGCCACGAAGAGACACGTTCGATGCGTTCTCATTTTTGCACATGTTTCGCGCGAGAAAATTCGCGCCCAGAGAGAGGTAAGTAGCCCGTAAAGCGCTCCTACTAGCGTGATGGAATTCTCCGACGCCCCCACAATGAGAGAGAAATTTTTCCAACACCGCGTCGAGAGACTGTCCCGGGAAGATAGATAAAACCGACAGGGGAGTACTCTCTCGCGAAGAATGGACACGGCAAGCTCGAAACGTACCGTTGAGTTTTCCAGTTAACGACGACGACTCCTCGTGAGAGCAAGTTCGCCAAGTGTGCACTCTAATCGTTTAATTTCGCGGAATGATCGAGTGATCGAAAGGTTCGCGTTGGTCAAACCGTTGGGAGGAGCGAGAGATGTACGAGACCGGTCGAAGATCCGCAATAAGCACATCGGAGCTCGGCCTTTACTCCGACCGGGCCGAACGTTACACTCGCGGCAAATACGGCCCGGTAGTGCGAAAATTCGTCATAGTAGTTATGGCAGTGGTGGCGGTAGTCTTGGTGAGTATACGGCGAGAAAAACAAAATAATCCTCCAATGAGGAATAAAACCTGACTGCCGATTAATTCATATCTCGCGTTTATAAATCGGTATAATGCCGATTATTTCTCAGTTGAGCGCAAAATTCATTCTCGAAGATGAATCTCTCACTCGCGACTGTACATTGTCGATTAATCACTGAATCCCTCGTCACGGTAATCAAGCGTAATTAGATGTAGCGGAGCGTGGTTGCGGAACGGTCTCCTCGGAAACTTGGCTTTCCCGCGTCATCCGTACTGGAATAATCGCTCCTCCGTGTATCCAGGGGATTTTGTACCTTCCAAAATGTTCAACTCGCCAAAATGTCCCGCCCCTATCGTCGTCGCTATCCGTAGACGCGGGGAGAGAGCGGCAATTCCTTCCACTCGACACACTGCTTCTAATTGCGCGTTTCTTTTCTTCCAAACAATAAGTTCACCGCGGAGAGCGCGTTCACCTTGGTGAAACACGTGTCCGAATTGAGGAAGCGTGACGACACGCACGCGATTAATTATTCTTCTCAGCCGCGGGTGTAACGCGCGCAGACGAGATTTCTGCGTGTCTTCGGGTGATATAGGGCGCGTTGACTATACTTTTTCAATATATAGCAATTGAGATTTTTCATCGGTCATCGTGCAACTGACGGGATCGAAATTAATCGCAGGCTGCGATATTCGTGTACGACTTTGCATCCGGGGCCTCGGCAACGAGCAAGGTCAGTCAAGAGACGAAGCGGATATACATACTGCAGAACGCGCTGAAGAAACCCAGCGGTGGATCATTGCCCAAGAGAGAATCGAGCGGTAGGACGATCGCGGCTCCGGATCTCGTGATTAACGGTACCAGCCGAGCAGGAGAAGGCATGCAGGATCGTTCGGACGACGCTTACCACCCCCGAGAGCGGCAGCTCGCTTACGTCGCTCATTCGGAAAGAAGAAGAAGCGACGAGCAAAGAGCGGAAACTAGGAGCCAGGCTTTGGAAAATTTCAAACACCGCAAGAGACTCGTGGAATCGGTGGGAGGGGAGGAGGAGGAGGATGAGGAGGAGGAAGATCCGAAGGACGAGATCCGACGGGAGGTTGAGGGAAAACAATTGTTCGACAATCACGCGCTCGTCTATCGAGTCAGACAGACAAGGTAGCGCCGGCGGCTGAGTGACGCGCGGCAAGAGAATTTATCGCCGCCCGGGCGCCTGCCCGTTGCGCGGTTCTCTCATAATGTTCGGACGCTTCTTTCAGATACAAATATCCAGATCCTGAGGAGGAATTCCACATGGAGGAGGCAGAGGAGGAAGAAGCCTCGCGTCCCGCTCCGTTCCGCTTCGAGCTCAAGACACCGCAGCCAGCTTCGTTCGACAAACGCCTAAAATTCCCTCAGCTCGCGCAGTATCGATATCCTCACGCCTCCCGAAACATCCAAGACATCATCAAGTATTTGAGCGACGATCCGAACGCTACAAAACGAGGAATCAAGTTTACGGGGGTTTATGTAAATCCTAAAAAGTACGATCTGTATCCGGAAGTCGGTGAGACGATGGCCAACAGCGAGAGGAACGAGTATCAGGCGGACGGTGGGCGGCAGGAGAACGATTACGGTCACGACGAGGAGGAGGACGAGGAGGAGGAGGAGGATGACGACGACGACGACGACGAAGACCACGAGCTTTCTCAGAGCTCCCGTTACGCCACAGTGGGGAGCAACGGAGATCCGTTCTATCGGTACAAACCTAAGCATCCGACGGACGTGAATCTTCTTGCACCGTCGAACGTCAGGTCAGTGATAGGGAGGGGGGGAGACTCGTTACGCCGTGCATGCGATTTTCTTTGTTTCTTCGTAAATCGCATGACGAGAGACAAGGAGACACACGCGACAAACGGTGTACCTGATACGTCCACCGCGATTCATCAACAGATTTTCTCCATCGGGAAGCCAAAGATACAATCCGTACTACGACCCCTTCTTTCAAAGACCTCCCTTGAATTACGCAAGACCGATGCCAGCTGAGGTTCTTCCGCAATACGTGGACAACACGGCTGCCCACTCGAACGGAAATTACAGGAAGCGAAAAAAGCCAAAGCCGTTCAGCGTCATGCTCGATATATATCCAATAACGGATTTAAACGAACAGGCACCGAGCAACAAAGTATCGAGACCGAGGCTACCGCCGGTCGGTATCGACGACTACGATCCGAGAAGGCCCGTCGCTTATACACGTGGACAGAGACATCGTCACCCACCGCCGCCGCTGCTGCCTCAGGCGCAATCCATTCCCCTCGTGGCTGCTCCGGCTGCTCAGGTGGGACTAGTCGATGAGGACGAGAGGCAACAGATGATATTTCATCTCAACTTGTACCCGAGGAAAAAAAACAAGCACAACAGGTACTCGCGCGCTAACGATTTACAGTCAAAGTATTCTCACGACGAGTGCTGCGTTGCAACGTTTCTTTTTTCTTCTCCTTCCAGAAATGACATAATTCAAAGATCGGAATCGATGCGCTCGGAGGATCGTGAAAAATTCATGCACAGCGTCATGTCACCGTTCGATGCAATCACGAAACACATAACGGATCATTCGGCGATCGAAGAGTCCAAGTACGAAGAGTCTGAACTTCCGGAAACGAGTGCTGCGTCATCGCTCACCGAGCCCGTTCAGCCGCAAAACGACCATTCCACAAATTCCACAAATTCCACAACTTCCTCGAATGACGAAATATCGGAGCGTGATCCCAAAATCAATATCACAGGAGGAAACGATGCTTTTTCGACGGAGACGGATAAATTCATGAATTCCAGCATAAACGTGGACACGCCTGAGGATTTTCAGGCCTTTGCCGATGGACTTTTGGCTACCGAATAAAACACTCGCGTTAATTAGCCTCGTAAAAAACATGTACGGATCAACTCTGTAATGTACGATTTCTCTTGTCGTTTCGTGAATGATGGCCAATCGTTGCGGCGGCGGCGGCGGCAGCGGCGCTTGGAAGAAAAGAGAAAGCAGCCCTGATGGGAGATTTCTTTTGATAGTGATTAGCGCAATTAGCTGCAGGAGAACAAAATTCTCTCGTATCTCACGAGATCGCGTTGACTACCTCCCCACCCCCTTTTCTCTTGGAATAACTGCCCACGCGAGCTGGCTGAATAAGGAGAAGAAAAAAAATCCCATCTATTTCCTCGCCACTGATGTGGGGGACTCGAATAAACGGCGTAACCTTGACATTTTGTAAAGTGGCCAACTCGACAACTCGGTCCTTTGAGATATTTCGTATAATAAATTACAGTCCCGCATGTATTATTCACGAAAATATCAAAATATCTCTTGAGCAGCGCATGTTTTTTGTTGTTATTTGTTTGCCCCCATCGCTCTTAAATCTTGCATTATAATAATATTTGTGTAGAATGTACATTTCTTTATTCGACGATACTTAAATACAATTTATAATACAAAAGTACTTCCTCCACGGGCCATCGCGTGTATTTTTTATTTTCCCCCCAACAGCCGCCGCGTCTTCGAATTTACCATATACGCGTGGAATTATATTTTCGTCGTGGACGACACCCGAGGAAAGAAGGTGGGGTAAGATGGCGCGATTCGCAATCGAGGATTGTCCGTGAGTCGCGCATCCGAGCGAAGCACCAAAATTTCAAGTTTCGATGATACGAATAATGAAGAACGAGTTAGCACTTTGGATGATTTGAAGGATTGGAACTTCACGCTCTGGACAAGGTGCTGGGATGATAGAGAGTCGTATCGGCAGCCCACTCGTAGCAGGCTCCTTCGCGAGGTCCGAGAGTGACGATCGTTCCGGGCCCGAGAGATCCCAGGGTCGTGTTAGATTGGGCGTTTACCATACCCGGGCCGGAAGAGACGAAACTGAGAGGAGGCCGCGTTTGCTCCCGAAGACGGGCGTGTTTGACTCGCTTCTTGTACCTGTGACCGGGACGAACAACGAAGAGCACCTTACCGAACAACAATGCGAGAAGAAGAAGAAAAAAAGGTCCAAAGAAAAATGAGTATGTCTTACTTGGAGTGCATGCAGCAGAGGGCGCAACTGGAGAGGATCGTGGCGAAACCGACGAGGGCCGCGATAGCCAGAACCCACATCTGCGTCGTCGAAGCGTCCGCCCGGGCGACGATAGCCGCGCAATTTTCAACCTTTTCAACGTGATACTTTTCGTAGACCCGCTTGAGTTCCTCGTTGTTGGGATCGCGCAGCAGTGCCTTCATCTCTTCGAGATCGTAGGCTTCTCGTCCGAGCATCTGGAAGCAGGAGCTCGTCGACGAAAAGTCGAGCGAGTTGTCGTCTTTCGCGTAGAACTGGGTGTCGTAGACGTTTACGGAAATCGGCAAGGATAGAGCTCGTTGAACGGCCCGTTCAAAGTCCTCGAGTATCCTTCGGACCTCGAGCGGTGGCTTCGAGAATACAAATTTCAGCATATCTCTGTCGCGAATGAGAAATATTCTAAGGGTCGCGTTTGTCTCGCGGGCCGAATCCTTGGAATTGTTCGCGGTTATCGGTATCTCCATAAAGCCATCGGCGTACGCGGCCAACGAACCGCTCGTTCTCAGCTCTCCCGTCTCCGAATTCAGAGCCAGATGATGGGAGGCTGCTGCTATCTCTCGCTTCGACACGGAAGGCTCGGCGAGCCAAGTAAACGAGACGTTGCCCATGAGATAATTGATCGGCAGGGAATCAGCGTCCTCGTCGTAAGCCTCGAGTGTAACGAGGCTCGTGTCGATCGGTACGTTCAGTCTGACACCCAGGGTTACCTCGGCTTTTCGAAACTTTGGCCTGTTATCGTCAATGTCGATGAGCCTCACGAGAATCTGACGTTCCGAAGGATCCTGCCGATTGTAAGGTTTCGGCGCAACGTCCGACTTTCGAATCGGATACTCGAAACACTTGATCGTCAGCAAGTGCCGATCATTTTTTTCTCGATCCAAACGGCCGGCCGATCGCACGACTACCGAATTATTCTCCAGGCGCTCGATGTCGAATAGGCCCGCCTCGTTTCCATAAATAATCGCGTAATCGATCATCCCGTTTTCCCCGATATCCTCGTCGATGGCCTCGATAGCTCCGATCCTCGTACCGATCGGCACCTCCTCGAGAACCCTCAGCTCGATCGGCGGACTGTCCAAGTTGCGCTTGAAGCGAGGCTTGTGATCGTCGATGTCGTTCACCGTAACCTGAAGTACTCGAGTCGCTTGCTGCGGCGGTTCACCCAGATCTTGAGCTACCAGAATCAACGTGTAACTGTCCTTGTACTCCCGATCGAGGAGTTTCCTCGTCGTGATCAAGCCGGTCTCGGCGTTTATGCGAAAGGCACTCGCGTCGTTGCCAAAGTTGCCGTCCTCGAGAAATTTGAATGTTATTCTGCCGTTGGGCAAGTTCGGATCGTCCGGATCGGAGGCTACAACCTGAAATACCGGGCTACCGATCGTCGAGTTTTCCGAGACGCGAGCCGTCTCCTCGAGGGTTGGCCTGATGAAGAGTGGCACACCGTCGTTGCTGACCACATCACCGATGTACAGTTGCAAGGCGACGTCGCTGTGGAGAATCGGAGGACCGGAATCTTGGGCGCGCACTCTCATGTTGTAGGGTTCGGTGCGGCCCTTGCCGGTGAGCTTCTTCCTCGAGGATATCTCGCCGGTCTCGTGATCGATGACGAAGAGGCCTGGGGGGGGGGGGGGGGGGGGGGGGGGGGGCAATTTATCGGATTCCGATTGAGGCGTCAAGCGCGTTATTACGTCGAGCAATCGGATAGTCAACTTTTGCTTACCGTTCGCCTCACCCTCGTCGATTATTTCGAAGCGTATAGTTCCGCCATTTCCCTCGTCGGGATCGCTCGCGGTTACGTTGACGACGCTCACACCCTTCGGGGCATTCTCCGGAACGACGGCGGTATACGAATCCTGGCCAAATGTCGGGGCGTTGTCGTTGACATCGAGAAGGTCCACGGTTACGAGAGCTCTGGTCGTCCTTTGCTCGGCGGCGCCGCCGCCCTCCGGCATGTCCGACGCAACCGCGTAAAACCTCAGCACCGATTGTCTCTCGCGATCGAGAGTAACGTTAGCACCGATCCGAATGTTGCCGCTTGTAGGATCAATCTCGAAGAGATTCGCGTTCTCACCGGTCAACGAGTACCTCACCTCCCCGTATCCTCTCTTTACTTCTTCCTCGCTCTCGGAGCTATCCGCGTCCGTCGCTCTAACCTTCAAAACGATCGTCGAGGGCTTCGAAGACTCGAGTACGGAGATTTTGTAATCGGGATGAGCGAATATCGGACTGTTGTCGTTCGTGTCCTGAACCTCCACCGTCACCGTAGCTTCCGACATCTTTCGCGTTATATCGTAATCGCGTGCGAGAGCGCGAACTTTGAAGCGTATCAACTGGAAATAACGCGATGTTGAGGAATATGAACATTTCAAACTGGTATATATAGCGATGAGATATACAATCGTTACTTTTTCATTCAAAGTCGAGTCGTAGTCGAGTCTTTTGGCAAGCACGACGTTTCCACTCTGAACTCCAACGTTTACGTAATCGGCTCCCGCCGCCGCCGCCGCCGCGTCGTCGTTGCGAACCAATTCGAATCTCTGCACGGGCCATCCGGTGACGGGTTCCTTTGCGGAGAGCATCACGAGGGTCGTACCGAGTGGCTGTTCTTCGGGAACGATGACGCGGATCGTTGGATTGTTCGGTGACCAGCCGGGATTTGTGAAGCTCGGATTATCGTCATTGTAAGCCTGAATGTAAATCGTCACCTCGACCTCGGCCACTTGTTTATCAACATCGACAAAGGCGTTGAGGTCTCTCGCCTGAACGGTCAGTATGATGACAGCCGCGACCTGATAATCGAGAACTCGATTAACCGCTATCGCCCCGCTCGTCGAATTTACTCGAAAGGCCGTCTTGTAGTCGTAGGGTGTCGTGCTCTTTAGGGCTACTCCGGTTTTGTCCACCGCTCTTATCGGCTCGGTCAGGGAATATTCGATTCTCGAATCAGAGTCCGGATCGGTTGCCGAAACTTTGAGCACGGACTCGCCTGAAAAAAGAGAAGAAGAAGAAGAAGAAAATATAGCGTTGCGTAGCGCGAGACTGGCGCGATCGGGGAGCAAGTTTCCTTCGCCGTACCGATCGCCGCTCTCTCGGAGACGTAAACGAGATAGGCCGGTTTCTTGAAAATCGGCGGTTTATTATTGACGTCAAGGATGCTGACGGTAAGCGTGGTCGTGGCGGTTTCTCTCACGGGTGTACCCGAGTCCACCGCGTAGACTACGACCTCGTATCGGTCGCCACCGGTCTCCAGGTCCAGTCTCGCGTCCGGAGAAACGGTCATGATTCCCGAACTGTGAAAGCAAACGAATCGCGGATGTTGGAATGTGCGGTGAGCTGGAAAACGCGAAGGACCGATGGGGGCGTGAAAACGGGACACGGGCTACCTCGAGTCTATGACGAAGTTGTCCTTGGCGCCCGAGGCGATGTAATACTGCAAAAGAGCGTCCCTGCCGTCGGGATCGTTCGCCACGAGCTTGATAACCTCCGTACCGGGCATAGCGTTCTCCAGGAGTCTCGCACGGTAAGTGTTAGGTCCGGGCAGGCTTGCCTTGTAATTACCGCGAAAAATGGGCTTCTGATTTCCCGGCACACCGACGCGCACGATCAATTTGGCATCCGAGAAGAGGGGAGGAGTACCGGCGTCGGTCGCGCGGATATCGAGCTCGTAGATTCCGCGCTCGGTATCGCCAGATTTGGCCGGTAAGAGCATAGTAATCTCACCGCTATCCGGATTTATCTTAAAGACGTTCTCGATAATGCCGTTGCGGCTACTTATCGTATAGGTGACTCTCCCGTTTCCGTGACTCGGCCCGTCGATGTCGGTCGCTCGTACAAACATTTGAGGATCAAAGCTCGTACTTCCCTCCCGCACCGTCCTCGAGTATTCTTTCTGTTCGAATATCGGCACGTTGTCGTTAACGTCCTCGAGTTCGATGAGAATATTAACCGTCGAGACCCTGCCACCGCCGTCTTTCGCCTCCATCGTCAGTGAGTAAGATTTTTGCGTTTCGTAGTCGAGTCGTTTGAACAAGGACAGTCCACCGTTTTGGGGATCGGTGCGAAACTTGTCCGCGCCGAAACCGCGAAGGGTGTAGACGAGTTGGCCAAAAGCTCCGCTGTCCGGGTCCCCGGCGACGATCTTACTGCCGAAATTCGTGCCTGGCTCGGCGTCCTCGGGTATCGATAATTTATACACCGCCTGGGAGAATTCCGGGGCGTGATCGTTCGCGTCCATCAGTTCGATGTGGACTCTCGAGGAGGCAGCCTTCGGAAACATTCGATTCAATTGTCTCTTCTTCTACGACAACATTCGTTGATTCTCGACGCACAGTCGCCAACTCACCGCTCTTCCGCCGACAAAAGCCACCACATCCAGCTCGAGATTCCTCTTGGCAGGATCCTCCACGTCGTAATCCAAGACTCCGGTATCCTTGGCTCTGATGACAACGGGAACTCTGCCTTGGCCATTTTCCGGACTGACCGTAAAGGCTTTGCTTATTCCGGGATAGTCGGGTGTGTCGCGAAGTTGCAGAACGAATCTGGCATTTTCCCCGACATCGTCGTCGCTTACGACCATGTTCAGTCCTGTTAAAGGCCAACGAGGCGGTTAAGAAGGAAATTACGCTCTCGCGCTACGAGCTCGCCCGAAAGCGATCGAATCGAACGGGATGAGCTGCTACCTGGCAGAGGTGTGTCGACTCCGATGTCCTCGAATATCTTTATAGCGAAGTAATTCTCGTTGAAGGTCGGCGAGAGATCGTCAACATCGGTGATGACGATAGTCACGAGCGATGTTTCCGTGTCAGCCGGTATCTCGTCGTTTATCAGCTCGGTTGCCCTCACGCGAAAACTGTAAATTCCACCGTCGCCAAGTATACGGGGATCCTCACGATCCAGCGGTAGATCGCTCGTGAGTAGGGTGCCGATCGCGACGTCACCCTCTCGCGACGTCACCAACTCGAAATGCCGAAGATGATCCTCCTCCAAGCTGAGCAGCAGAGCCCTAGATTCCCCAGTGTCGCCGTCGCGCGCTCGCACCGTAAGCACGATGTGTCCTTTGGGTGTGTTTTCCGGTATGGCCGCGCTGTAAGGAGCGTTTAAGAAACTCGGTGGTTGGTCCTGAAAAAGAGATCGGGCATTCGTCTCAGCACTTGTTTGCCGCGCACTCTCTTCCTTCTTTCTGCCTTCCGAAATTAACGAAACCGGCTCGTACCTGAACATCGAGAACGTCAACGGCTACGGTTGCGCGCGCCTGCAGCCTCTTGGCTGGATCGATCGCACCATCGCTAGCCAGTAAGCTTATCAGGTAAGAATTTTGCCTCTCGTAATTGAGGGCCTGCGCTATGGTTATCCTTACGTCGTATCTTCCCTCCGCGATCTACACCGAGATGGAGAAAAAGATGCGTGTTGATAAATACACGCGTATAAATAGGCCGAAGAGGCTCGATCGCGCGATCGTACTAACTTGTTCGGTCGAAACATCGAAAGTCGAGCAAGTGTCGTCGTCCTGCGAGCCGGCAACGCACTTGACCTCCACGTCCGCGTTAACGCCGCCGTCAATATCTGTAAGGATGATGGTGCCTTCCGGCAACAAGAGGCTACCGATTTTCGCATTCTCCGGTACTCTGCTCGCGTACGGTCGCCCGTGATAAACCGGTGGATTGTCGTTCTCGTCGAGGACTGCGATTTCTCGCCTGAGGGAAACGGTATTGGGCTCGGAAGCGGCGATTCCTTCGTCTGTCGGCCAACAAATACACCCTCTTTAAATCCACTCTCCCCGTACGTTCGCGTACACGCGGGCTGGTTCGTCTCGCTTTCGGATTCAATGAAAACATTGATTAACCTACCGGTTATGCTGATAATGACCTCGATAAGATCCTGAGTTTCTCGATCGAGGGATTTACGCAACGTGACCACCCCGGTCTCTCGATCAACGCTCAAGTATTCCCCGCTGATGGAGTAACGAAGCCGGGAGCCCTCCGGATCTTCGCCCCGCAATGTATAAACGGTAGAGCCGGGTGGCGTACTCTCGGGCACGGCGAGCCTCGCCATATCACCGTTGTGTACGAAATGAGGCGCTCGGTTGATGACCTGAGCACGGCTCGACGGGGCACAGGTGCTCACCAGTAACAGCAGGAAAAGCCGCATCGTCATCTGTGCAATCGCCGCCCAATCAATGTACAAATCATTAAGGCCGCTCCAAGCGCAACTGTACTTTATTGCGATTTCTTTATATATATATATATATATATATATATATATATATATATATATATATATATATATATATATATATATATATATATATATATAAAGAAATCGCAATAAAGTACAGTATATATATATATATATATATATATATACACACAAGAGGTAAGAAACGTTTGGCGCAAACGTCTAGAAACCGCTTGTACTTAAGATACTCAGATAACGGTAATTATAATCACAGCCGTGGATTCTTGCGTGCGGATAAACTCGCAGATACACCCAAGTATCCTGTGGTTCGGCGTTGGGGAAAAAATCTGCCTGTGGCTAATCGTCGAGCTACAGGTAACTCGTACAATTGCCGCAAAATGCCGTCGGGAATCAGATTCCATTTCTGGCCCTGTGAGAATTGGACGACGACAGTAGTCGCTCTTTTTCTGCATCCCCAAGCCACCCACAATCTCTGCGCAACAAAATCTATCTACCGACGACAAAAACTTGGATATCTTTTGTAAGCAACAACGCGGATAGCAACCTATATGAGGCGACGCGACATCAGGCACCAAGTGACGAACTTTCTCCCTTCTTCGAGACGATCGCTTCGTTCTACCGGACATCAGTCTTGTCGGGTGCTTGTCAAAAAAATTGAAAGACATCAACACCGCTCAATTTTTTTTTCAACTACGATTTGCATTCTACTTATTTCCATTAACGTGGACGATTTGAAAAGAAATTTTATTTAATAAAAGAACAAACTACAGGCTAATTATATGTATGTGTGTGTGTGTGAAAATGCATGTCCCAGTATGATCTTCAAAGTCACTCTTCTCCACTGTATGTACACTAGCCGGTATTTAAAAATCTTTACAAATCCGAATGAAGTCAAATACATAAACCTATCCACTTGGCCGTTTCGACATCTCGCCCAGATAGACAAACGTGCTGTGAAAATGTACGTGTCAGCATCTCAACTGCAAGATGACAACATGGAGCGGCACACCGTGCCACAACTTAGGTGTATTTTGCTTCCGCATCAAGCTGCAAATTTGCGACACAGCACATGGTTCGGGGAAATGAATGTTTAATGCCATAATAGCAAGTTTGCAGCAAAATTACGCAACAATAACGTTCTGCAATAACGATATTGGTGCAGCAAGCTCCAAATTTAAAATGATATTATCTTCACAGCACGTTTAACTTATAAATGAAGCATGTCGTGGCGCGCCGTTGCTAGTACAATTGAGACAGGATATCGTAGCAATGAGACAAAAACTTTGGAATACGTCGTTTTGTCAAGGTGAGGGTACAGCGACAGCAGGCTGTGACGCTCATCCGTTGCCGGTACAAACGAGGCAGGCAGTCGCAGCATTAAGACAGAAACTTTGGAATACGTCGCTTCAGCAAGGTGAGAGCACAGCGATGGCACGCTGTGACGTTCCGTTGCCGGCATATTTGGAACACGCGGTAACACTCCCTCGTCGGTATTAACGACTCGCCCTATACACTGCCAAAAATATTGAATTAAAATAATATATTTTTTCATTTGTTTCAGCCATTCTTTTTAAATCTTAAATATATTCAAATTAAATAAATAAAGGTTCGATTCAATCCTTATCTGCTTACAATATACACTGCAAATCGAAGTGTACTATATGCATACAATATTTCATACATCTAGAATAAAATGAAAAAATCAGTTTACAGTTCTACCACAATGATATTGTGTGATAATTCGTCGTTTCCTGGCGTTCTGGAATGATAGTTTCCGAAGAAAATCATTTCGTCTGCACATGGGATCGAACTTAAGACCTACCTACTCATAGCTACGCACGCTGCCCCTACGCTACCGAGTGTTTGTAGCATCTTAAGCGCAGATATGGCATAAGACACCAAATGAATCCCTACAATTCTTTGTCGTATCACAAAGACTATATCAATGAATTAATATCATTGTGATAATTAGAGAGTTTTTTCGAATATCGTGCTATCTATTTTTTAAACATAACTTATATATTTATACAATTCCTCCTTTTACCCCTCTCTGCTCCCCGCTTCGGTGCGTGTGTGTGTGTGTGAGTTGCAATAAAGACAGACCGTCAATTCATTTGAATAGAAAAATGTTTGGCTCTACGAAAATTCTATTTAGTTCATATCTTAAAAAATTTAATAGATACATTTTGTGGATTCATCTAAGGTGTTTTTTGAACAGATGAAACCGAATCACAGATTTATTAATAATGAATAAATTAATTAGTTATTAGACGATATTAAATAGATCTTGATGTGAATAAATAAATATATGTAAAACAAATCGTTCAAATAATGGAATGCAATAGGCAAAAGTTGATTGAATGCATTATCGATAGCTGGACAGCAATTAATGCCACACTTTTGTAAGAAAATAACAGCGCATTTATGTAAATGTTTGAAAACGATTCTAATGGGATTTTTTCGCCACGTAACATAGGCAATAAAAGGAGGGATAAGGATTTGTACATTAAAAAAGGTATTGAATAAAATCAATACATATTTTTTAATCAATATTTTACTATATTCAAGGCTTCTTTAATATAATAAAACATCTCACAAAATACGCACTATAAAAATCGTATATAAGTAATTTTGGAATGACGAATCAGTTAACAGTACACAGAAAATATACGAATTAATATTAGAGTTGCGCAAAATAAAATACGAGCGTATTGTTCGGAACTCATTTAAAAATGTTACCGCAGAGATGATGAGCAATAAAAAAATGTCCGTATCGCTGTAAGGTATTTAAGTAATTTATCTTCTTAAACACGCAATGACAAGTTAATTTTTTTCTGAATAAGACTTACTTCACATGATCAAGATAGCAAGTTTGCAGCAAAATTGGTATCGCCCGATCGGCTCAGTGCGCGGTACAAGATTCAAACAAAACAATGTTAGCGCCTACATCGTCATGTGAACGCCAATGTTGTCTTGTTTTCGGGTTTTCCAATTACGACACAGTGCGACACGGTGCACAAATTTATGGCGTCAGCGGCCAACCCGGGCAAAGGTATGCACCCCAGAAATGTATGCACTGTGTCGCAGTTGGAAAACCAGGTTGAAAATCTTGTACCGCGCAGTTATGTGAAGTTAGCATAAAATATAATCGAGCCACCTTTAAAACGTGTTACGGCATCAATCCTGAAGACTTTTTCGATTCCTTGGGGGAAATTTCATTATGAACTATCTATATATGTATATATATGTAAACGACATACGTTTTGAAGGTGGCTCAATTATATTTTATTCAGGAAAAAAAACTTTTTAATTGCGCGTTTAATAAAATAAATTACTTAGATATCGTCCGCGATCGATACATTTTTGTATTGCTCATGATCTCTGCGCTAACATTTTCAAATGAGTTCCGAAAAATACGCTCGTATTTTATTATCTGCAACTTTAATTAATATTAATTTTTATGTTTTCTGTTTGTACTGTTAACAGATTCATCATCCTTAAATTAGTTATATAAGTGTTTTAATAAATGGGATACTTTAATTATTTTTATTTCAAGTATAATGATATGAATTAAATTTTTTTACAAATTTGATTATAAGATATATATTGCGTAATTTGTATGAGGTTTTATTATATTAAAGGTTTCACCTTGAGAATGTCAATATATTGATTATAAAGAATGTGTAATGATTTTATTGCATACATTTTTTACGCACAAATTATTTTTCCCCCCTATTACCTAAGTTATCTGGCGAAAAAATCGTATTGAAAACAAATACACAAATGTGCTGTTATTTACTTAGAAAGGCGTGACATTACATTGCTGTCCAGCTACCGGTAATGTAGAACACAATTTAACCGTCGTAACACCGCAATACACTGACAGAAAAATGCTATTGATATGAACTAGAAGCGTCTATATGATTTAAAACAAATTTGATTCCACTATATTTTTTGTCAAATCAAACTTCTCCTATTTCATTTCATTATTGGACTTATTTATTTTGAATATATATTTATTTATTCAAATCAAGATCTATTCAATATCGTCTAATAACTAAATGTTTCATTTGGTACTAATAAATCTGTGATTCCGTTCCATCTGTTCAAAAAACACCTTAGTTAAATCCACTAAATGTATCTATTAATTTTTTTAAATTTAAACTTAATAGAATTCTCGTAGAATAGATTCTCTCAAATAGAAACATTTTTCTATTTGATTGAATTGATGGTCTGTCTTTATTGCAACACACACATTAAAGTGGGGTAGCGAGGGGGTAGGGAGAGAGAGAGGAATTATATAGGTTATGTGTGAAAAATCTATAGCATATTCAAAAAAATCGTAATTATCACAATTATATTAACTGGAAGATATAGTTTATGTGATACGATAGATAATTGTTGGAATTCATTTGGTCTCTTATTACCATATCTGCGTCTAAGATGCGACAAACACTCGGTAGCGCAGGGGCATTGTACGTAGCTATAAGTACTATAGGTAGGTCCTAGGTACGATCCCATGTGCAGGCGAGATTATTTTCTTAGGAAAAAATCATTCCGAAAGGCCAGGTCTATCAACAATATGATATAAGATCATTGTGGTGGAACTGTAAATTGAGTATTTCATTTTATTTTGGATGTATGAAATATTTTATGCATATAGTACACTTGAAATAGATTTGATACAAATAGGATCGTAGTAGGCCCTGAGACGAGGAAAAAAACTATTTGATTTAAATTAACTATTTTTTGACAGTGCATCGCGTGCCTTGTTTATGCCGACGAGAGAGTGTTCGAGCGTGTTCCAAATATGCCGGCAACGGAAAGTCACAGCATGCCCTCGCTGTGCCGTAGCTGTGCCCTCACCTTTCGGAAACGACGTATTCAGAAATTTCGGTTTTAATGCTGCGACAACCTGCCTCGTTTGTGCCGACAACAGATCGTCACAACGTACTCCACATGTACGGCCAATGTTCTCTATTTTCGTATTGCACTATGAACATTAGCATTCATGCAAGAATACATAATAGGGTGTTGCTAGAACACAGCTCATTGCGGCGGCAAAATATGCCATTTTTTCGTCACAACTTGCTTCATAGACTTATAGTCTATGACTTGCTCTCGCTTGGCGTAGTGTTGCAAACACGTTGTCGACAAATGTCCCACTACGATGCTTAACAAAAGGTATTCTTATGCATTATTCTACGTTCCAAGGGCCTTTATTTTGTCTAGCAAGTTGATTTTTTTTACGGGGAAGATGCCGGGAGTGAAAAAATTAAATATTTTTTCCTGCAGATTAAAGATTCATTTAATCCCGTGGTTATCTTCAACGCAAGTATCAAGAAGGTGATGTATCGCAAATAAGTGACGTTCGTTGGTTAAATGACGAGAAACGAATGGGTCCCGTAAGTTAACCGAACAGTTGATCGATCAGTCCGCGGAAAACGGTCATATTGCAGTCCAAAAAATATCAGGATGCATCGGGAGCACTTAGGTGACAAGAAGGTCGCGACCCGTTCCTACCCCCCTGCTGTGTACTCCTGTTATCCCTATACAAGAAGCCCAGTGCTGGCGCGGCTGGCGTATCGCGGCAACGCTCCAGTCAGCCATATTGCGCTCCAGAAAATATCAAGAGGTATCGGGAGCACAGGAGTGGCAATTAGGTAACATGAACATTGGCCACCCTTCCCGCCACTCTGGTGTTGCCTCTTTTCCATTGGCGACCGTAAATGTTAGTACAAAGGCTGGAGCTCATTGGCCCATTTAGCCTACCGAATACAATGTGTGATTGGCCAAATCTACTACAGTTGTTACCTGGGGTCTCCCCGGTTGACAGCCCGAAAAGTATAAACTCACGACGCGTTGATCAGTCTTTTACTCTTGCATACGCATACCGGTAATAGCGACGATTAAAGTTCCAGTACAAAAGTATGAAAATATGACTGACTTTGTCTTACTTCTAGCCTAAAAATATTGAGCTTTACCGCTTTAATCCTGAAAAGACTGTCTTCCAATGAAGTATGGTTGCACCTCAATCTGTTTATTGACACAATCGACTTCTCGCTTTCGAACTCTGTTTTCATCTCTGCCTTCCATACCGCCCTGAAATCTGAGGGCGGTATATTCTATCCGGCGTCAACACGATATTATCCTCCACGATATTATCCTTTGCCGCCGAGTCAACCATTTCGAAATACAACGTTATACCAACGTGTATCCAAAATAGTTTCATTAATGAGGTGGTTCGGTTTTCCCACTTTCTTCATTGAATGCACAGCCATGAGCACGCTCTTGGACTCGGAAAAGATACGGCATTCTTTAAACTCCAATGTAGCAAACTTTTTCAACGCGACTAGTATCCCCATAGCTTCCGCCGTAAACATGGCTGCCTGACGAGCTATTTTGTCCATAGAGTATTCATTCTCAGTGGGATTAAAACTGGCAAAGCTGACAAAGTCTTTGTTATCCATTATAGAACCATCGGTAAAGAAATTCACTTCCTCGACGTTTGTACTGTCGAAAAGGAACTTGAATACCTCGTTAGAGTCCCTAGCCTCTTTAATTTTTGCCCCACCCTCAAAGGACACATTTACTCGTTCCGTCATTGCCTCGTATAGGTACATAAAGCAACTAGGACCTTCGGTGGTCTCTATAAGATATTGAACTGCTTGAATTTCATCGAAACACTTGAATAATACGAAAGTATGGTAGCGAAGAACCCGGGTGGGAGTTTGTCCGATCGCGCTCAGCTCCTCCAGCGTTGAGCAAAACATATGGATGGTAAATGCAAGGGAACGCGTGACAACATTTTCACAAACGAATTTAAATGTAATATGCAATGGCGGTAACTTTTCTTCCGCCAACATTGCGGTTATTGGTGTTGACTTTCTGTAACCCAAGGATAATCTTATTACACTGTTTTGGATCCTCTGAAACCTGTGTGTTTAGTCAATGAGTGGATGCCAAGAAACTTGATGACTCTTTGCGATTAAATCATAAAACTATTTACTCTTATTGACCACGTTTTCCATTGGAGTTTAGATTAATTCAAAAATAAACATAGCTGATATTTTTCAGAGGCCATTGCTGACCCACTAATTTCCAAAAATTAGCGAATGAACCGACTAGACTCTGACACAGCTGCTAGTGCGTCCTCCGGGGTTTCAGAGACCTAGAAAATACCCACGTCATCCGCAAACTGGAGTATCTTGCATTCATTCGTCACCTTTTTCTCCAAATCTGGCATGTAAACCGTGTACAACATTGGACTAAGTACACTTCGCTGTGGTAGACCACTAAACACTTTCCGCGAGCAATCTATTTCACCGTACTTAAAAGTCTGATGTCTTTCCGAAAATAAATTATATATGAACTTTAACAGCAAACCTGGCAATCCTAGTCTCTCGACCAATACTTCTCCTAAAACGTCATCATACGCGTTTCGGATGTCCAGGAAGAGAGTCGCAACGCACAGCTTTTCGTCAAACGCTTTAACTATCTCCGCATATATTATTCCTAAGTTATCCATTTACGATTTGCCTCTTTTGAAGCCAAATTGCATTTCCGGAATTGTCCTGTTATGCTCTAGCCACCAATTCAACCTGATGTTCTTCATCCTTGATAGTTCTTTCTGCAATTTTAAGTAAACAAGGCGCCAGCAAGATTGGACGTACACTATTGCTGTGGTTTTTAGGAATTAAAAAAATACGGTATTGACTCCACACGATCGGGAAATCACCGGACCTGAAAATCTCATTCTACAGCTTTAGAAGCACTTTCCTAATTTCTACGGGGAGGATTTGAATCACAGTCTATCCGATCAGGAGTTGAATCACAGCCTATCCCATCTAATCCAGGACACGACTTTGTTCTTACATTTGCAATCGACATTTCTAGTTCCTCTAGAGTAAAATGTAAGTCCAAAAGGGATCGCCCGAGACATTTTGAAAGTCAGGCACTTGATTCGCTAAGCAAGGATGTGCACAACTTTTCGATACTACGATCTACTTCTCCCATCTTTTCCTCATCATATGCATTAGGGGACTCGGGAGCACCCAATCCGATTCTAAGGCTTTTTCAAAAATATTTTTCCAGATGTACGATTGGTTGGTATATTAGTTTAAAGTCTCAAAAAATTGCCGAAAGTACTGTTTTTTGCAAACCTAATACCTTTTTAGCTTCAGCCTCAGCTTTCTTTTGTATTCTATAAAGTGTCTGTCGGACGGAAATCCACGTAATCTGACTAATCGACCACATTCTTTGTTCCAGAATAGCATCGAATTCACTTTATGGTTATTTTTATAATCTCTATTTGATATTCTGTCTCCCATTTTTCTCTATTCTGATTCCCATTTTTTCGAGGGATGTTAGATATCACGCAAACCGTAAGAAGGGCAATAACAGTTGTGTATTTTACTTGCGAGTCAACGCTGTCATCATTAATAACCACATCAAATTCTTCATTTCCCCCGTTTAAAACTTTTAAAACTGCAGGCCAGCCGGTTTTGGTACTATCTATTTTCCAAGCCGGCCTACGGATCTGCCCACGAATCTCGATGAACCCTCCACTCATACGAGCATAAGGAGCTGTGGTCAACAATAGCAATATCAATGGCTGACTCGGTGTTGAACTGTCGCAACAGAAAGGTCGAAGACCCTCGATTTAAGACACCGAGTGCCAGAAAGCACAGTCATGAGGCCTCAGTGATCAGCTCATGCGGTGCTCTGTAACAAGATGCAATTACTATCGTTTCGTTGTTCACAAACACTTCGATAGGGCAGATTTTTATGTTATCCACACAGTTATACAAACCGTTTCGTATTTTATATTTCAGGTTATTATTGACCAGGATGGTCCCTCTGCTTGCCCAAGCTATCCTCACGTATTATGTCGAATCCTTTCACACGAATGAGGTCTTGGTTCGTTAACCAAGTCTCGGTCAATGAGATAACGTCAAAATGTTTAGCCCTGTGCTGGAACTAAGGCATCTTATGCCTAACGTTTTGGCAGTTCCACTGGACAAATCTCGCCGCGTTCAAATTGTTGTTGTTGCTCATTGTTGGTGGCGTTGCATCAAGTTCGATGGTTCCGTTTAATCTGCCCAATAATGTGCACGATGCTGCCCATTGCAGTTGACGCACTCTGTTTTACAGTTTACGGTTTGGTCGGGTCTGGTGTCTCCGAAGCTCAAATATCTTCCAATGTCTTCGAAAAACTTGGTAGAGGGTCCTACTTTGCTGCACTTGAAGCATTTCCTTATTGATGGAATAAAAGCACTTACCCCTATCCTGGTTTTCTACAAGATGACGTAATTAGGTAGTTGGCGATTTTCTAACGTAACTTGTACCGAGAACTTGTCCTCCAATTTGATTTCACCTCCGACTCCAATCCTTCTTTTCATCATTGACGCCTCCGTTGCACGTGCTTCAGGGTTGCTAGTATTCAGTTCGTGCAGGTGGTCGCTCATGGTATAGTTCATAGGAACACCCTTACTACTTCAGGTACCGATGATTGAGCATTCTGTTGGCTGCATCTCTCGAATAAAAGCTCACCTCCCATACTCTTTTCGATACCTGGGCAAGGGAATCGTACGCAATAGCTGACTTGTTGAGGGCCCTGGCGACCTCAAGTACCATTCTCGGACGCGATGCATTTTGCTCGAATTTTCCCTCAAGCCGGACAACGTACGGACCTTTGTCCCGTCTCTCGAACTCAAAGAGTTCTCCTCTTACCGATATAGTTAGTGAGGCGACGCACCTCTTGGTGCACCCGATGGGCTGCGGCTTTTGTTTCTCTTCTTACACCCGTATTCATAGATGTACCTTGAAAAATCCTCATTCCTTATTCTTTGTTCAGAACAAAAAACAAGGTGGCCTTATTTCTTAGGGAACGACTACGAATACGGGTGTTAGTCTTCTTGGCCTCTCTTTTCTCGATAGCGTAATTGCTTCGTTTTCTCGTGTTGTTGGTTTCCTTCACGTTTGCTCCTCGCAAGAGACTCTGATGAAGACTTGAGTTTTTTATGTCACATGAATCACTGACCGCAATTTTTAGTTGATTCAGTTCATTGTCAATCAAACAAGCCTCGTCCTCGTCGGTTGGCATGCCGCCAACTCACCTCACTTCGCTTCGCCAAAGCACCGCAAAGTGAGGTTGTAAACTTCTTTAAATAATTAAGCCCACATCCCCGAATAGTTTTCACAAAGACGATTACTATTGTCGGGATTGCAAACCCCCAGTCTATTGACCACGCAATTAGTGAGCCTGCACCACCAAAAAATATCGCAGATACTCGATTTTTCGGAATAGATCGGCTTTCGGCTCGAAGGATTCGAGGCCGCCGCGTATTCTCCGCCTTGAGACTCAAAGTCGTATTCTCTCCGGTGTTACTGCGATACACCGCGACAAGTGCTGCCGTCTCTGCCACATAACGATATAACCCTCAAACCAGCCGTATTGCGGTCGAGAAAATATCAGGAGATATCAGGGGCACAGGAGTATGGAGGAGGTAGCGATCTGATTTCCCCATCCTCCTCGTCCTTCCTGTTACCCCGATACAACGAGTCAAGTCCTGCCATCTCTGGCGTATCACGAGAAGCCTCGAATAAACCGTATCGCGGTCCAGAAAATATCACCAAGTATCGGGAGCACAGAAGTAGCAAGGAGGTACCGGGACGATCGCTATCCCCACTCTTCTTACCTGTTATCCTGATACGACGAGTCGAGCTCTGACGCGACCGCCGTATCAACAGGGCCAAAGTCAGCCATATTATTGCACTCTAGAAAATCTTAGTTTATGCGAAGAGTGCAGAAGTAACTAGGAGGTCGTAGCCCCGGATCGAATATCTACTCGTGTCTCGTGTTATCCGGGTACGACACGCCGCTAGTCGACGCAGCTTACCATGTCGAGACGTTAGGTGCCCCGTTGGCTCGCTCGTCCGTTACGGCGATCCGTTTACCTCCATCGCTGTCGTGTTCTCCTGATACAAACCGAGTTTCCAATGCCCAAATTCACGACGCAAACGCAAAGATATCGTCGATACTTTTGAAAACTGTAAATGGACTTTGTTGTTTTTTCTTACGCATTTAAATCAAAATAATAATATCGTGAGAAGTGCTTTGTCTTCTGTTTTTTTTATTTTAACGAAATTCCTTTACAAATTGTATTATTCAAAAGGAAAATAAAACGAGGCCTTGTGTATGCCTTGTGAATTTAAGGGACACGCGACACTCTTCATTTTTTTCTTCTCCTAACGTGTCTACTCTTCGAAGGGTTTGCTTCTCTTTTCTCGCTGAATTGTCATTCCATGCATCGATAGACAGTCAAATAAGTTATTCAGGAATGATAATATAGGTGATAGAAGAGACACACATGGTAAGAGAGAAGAGGTACGCATACAAAGTGTGTGTGGGGCGGAGGGTGCACGCGGCGTCACGTCAGGAGCTTGGCTCTTGTGAGTCAAACACCGGAATGCCAGTAAACAGCGTGTATCGAGTACCAGTTGGAGCGGGTGCTCCGTACGGAGTAACATTTGCATCCTGCTTTCTGGCCAGTCTCGCCGAACTGGTATTGGAAAGTCAAGACCAAACGAGGAGACTTGTTCAACATTTTCCTTTCGTTCATCTGACGATTCGACATTTTCCACTGGTACGCAACATGTATTGTATAATAATGAGACAGGGGTATTTGTTATTGCTGTCTTTTGCAAATATCTATTATAATATTTGAATGTTCTCAATGTATTCGTAGTGTCGTCAATAGCAATATCAACGCCAGAAGTATTTTTATTTCATATACTGATAATAATTCAAAACATTATGTTTCAACACTGAACCTTTAAAAACGTCAGTACAATACTTATCCAATATGGAGCAAAAGGAGAAATTGGAGCGAAGGAAATTAAAAGTCTCTCCTGGACGATCCTGTGTCAAG
This sequence comes from Ophion ellenae, assembly GCA_963210295.1. Lineage (NCBI taxonomy): Eukaryota > Metazoa > Arthropoda > Insecta > Hymenoptera > Ichneumonidae > Ophion > Ophion ellenae. The sequence goes on from OY723393.1 coordinate 370,659, forward strand.
AGAGAAACTTGTCTCCTGGACGTGCATTAAAGTCACTGAGCTCCAGGCCGACGGACAAAGAAGCCGATTCTGTTCTGACTCTCTCTCTCTCTCTCTCTCTCTCTCCTCGCAAGTTTCGTCGCGGACTTTTTGGCTACATCGGAAGAGCCAGTAGAGCTACTAGTCCACGGCGTTTCCCAACGCTCACGCACGTACATCGCCCCTTTCGAGGTAGAGGACAACGCGCTCTTTTATCCAACAGAATAGAAATAAATTTAAAAAATTTATATATGGTCGCCGTGCAATGACTCTCGTCAGTCGGATAGGTAAAGAGTTGGTCCGGTTGAAAAAAATGGTGTGCTACGCGGCCGGACAGCACCTAGAGGCTCACAATGAATAAAGAAGCGACGAAAAAAACCGTTATATTCCACGAGTCGTACATGCGTTACGCGCTTGGAATTTCCTATGCTCCGGGATCGTCGATTGGCCCCCCTTTTTCATGGTTGTTTCGGACCTCGGCGCATTAATTGTTTAAGTAATAAAAAAATAAAAAAATATTTTTCATTAATACGAGGACTTACCAACTCATAGGGTGACTCTTAATCCTTCGATTTTTGGAGCACACACTCACTCACACGCACATACACACATGCACACACACACCCGAGCAAAAAATAAAAATCACGTCATTGTCGTCACGGATAATTACGAAGGTCCGCGGCCGATCGATCGTCCTGCATACCGATGGAAATGCTCGGCGGAATAAACAAAAAAATCAAGATGAAAAATAAAAAGACTTGGAAGCCGAGAAAATTTCTTTCGCACCACGAGGAAGTTTGTAAGAGTTGAGAGGTGCTTGTCGACGAAGCGATGGACAGGCTAAGACTGCATCGTGAAAAGAGAAGGTATGCGAGGCCTCCGTGTTCCCTGCTACGGGGGGGGATTCGAAGGAACAGAGAGAGAGAGAGAGAGGCGAGAAGAGCACAAGGTATATGGCGGAGCGACTCACGAGAGAAGGTATGTTCGCCTTAAGGCCATGTGCCACACGCCTCCGACCGCTTCGAAATTTTGAAATAGGAATTCTCCCAAACGGAACAATCAATTGGAATGAAATTTGTTGTGTGCATGCAGGACGCTTGCTCCGAGAGCATGATTCGTGAAATTTTCCAAAATTTCGAAAAAAAATTTGCAGTTTGTGGTTACCATGCGAAAAACTGTGAATTATTGACCATTGCATCGCATTGTCGTTAATTTGGCGCGAATCATGCTCTCGACAGTGAAAAAGCACACATTTTGAGCTTTGTTTCACCTGTTTTCATGAACAAATGGCGGAGAAAAAGCATTTTGAAATTTTTACATAAATGTAGCAAATATGTACCAACAAAGCTCAAAATATCAGGTACCGGAGCGAGCGTTCAGTTCATCCGTTTTCTCACTGGCGGCGCGCAGCTCACTTCGACAGTTTTGACCGACCGCGCTCGCCTCCTTCCGGAACAATTTATTTTTTGACAGGTCGAAAGCCGGAGCCTTAACCTCGCACATTCGTTCGAATTATATTTCATACGATGTGTGTGATAGAGTGTGGTATAGAATGTGAATAGTGGAAATAGTGATAGAGTGCAGTTTGTTTTCGTCGCGCTTTGATGAGTTTTTTTTTGCTGTGAACAACGCCTCAGGACGCAGGCACACCACCGACGAGAAATCCCGACAACGAAATAATCAACGAGAAAACCGCCGCGGCCGATTACACGAAGAAGATCGAGGAACATCAATCGAGGAAAACACCGGAAGTCAAGGTACGTACGTGCTATAACCTTATAACCTCAATTTACGTACTTTGTAATTTGCCACGATCTTCCCTCGCATTGCTTTCCCGCTCGCTGATGTGTCAAATAGCCAACGGCTCGGATGCAAGAAACCCAAGTTTATTTGCTCTTCGCAGAAATACCTCGGTATTTATTCGTGAAAAAATCGCAGATCGCATATTTTTCATTTCCTGAGCAGTGTGCGACTATAATGAGGCACGAAATTCAAGACCCTTTGCCTACGAACGCTAAACTATAACGTCTCAAACATGGATGATTTGTGGACCTGTGGCGATTCCTCGATAGCTTCACCCTGAGCACCATACTAATGTATGGTGCTCAGGGTGACCTGGGCTATCATGTAGGAACCAGAACTAATGTAGCGTCGGATTTACCATCTAGATGGACCATTGGATTTATCCACGGCAGCAAGTACATACTGCCGAGGATGAGAAACTGCATCAATCGTCGCGGCGACAATATACAGTCCCGGTGTCGCGAGGATATCACCGCTGTCTCCAATCTCTCCGAGAGCACCAGCAAGGCTGACCGCAAGGAACAATATCTTGCCATGGATCGCACCACCAATCTGTGCAAGGCCTTTCGCTTACGTATGTATGTTTCAAAACAAAGGGCGAGGACGCTAGAGCCTTCTTGCATCTTCAACAGAATTGAATGGTCAACGGTTGAACGTGTTAAGGTAGAACAAGCATGCGCTCTTGATTTTTATAGATTTTGTTCAAATTTTAACCTGACATTGTTCGTATGATTATGCATGTTTCAGTGAAATATCAGAACAGTCGACTATTTAGATTCGAAGATAATGGGTTTTAAAATTGCAACTTTTAACACTGCAGCGTCTGCTTTCCGTAACAAATATTTGTCCTCTATAAAAAGACACAAGGATAGCAATATGAAATATTAATGTTTATAACGCAAACATTTCTTTTTACGTTAAAAGTTTCTAACTTTAGGAACACGATAATTATCTTTTTTCTCGACATATTGACCAATACTGTTCTACGGTGTTGCATAATGTCTTCTTATTATAGGGACAAATATTTTTTACCGAGAGTTATTCTGTCGTTACTGAACGTCTTAAGCAAAACTGAATAGTAAAGACAATCTAAACTTTTTTCACTCGTTCCCTAACTAGTTTGCTATCTAATCATAATTTTTCCTCAAAATGAATAACCCAAAAGAATGGTACGCTGAATTATGTGACCTGATTTTCGGCCAATGCAGACCCTGCAGTATTAAAAGTTGCTATTGAAAAATCCATTATCTCCCAATCTAAGTAGTCAACTGTTCTGAAATTTCACTCAAACTTGCATGATGATATGAACAATGTCTGGTTAAAATTTGAACAAAATCGATAGAAATCAAGAGCGCACGCTCGTTTTATCATAAGGGCTTACACCACTGTAAACGTCAAAACTTGAGTGATATTTCTCGATTTTTTTTTGTAGGACAAATAAGAGACTATTAATATTCAAGGATGTTATTAGTCTTATCTTCGAGTGACCAAAATGAAATGTATATTAAAAAATTATGCCAAAAGGTGAGGCTGGAGCTATTCTGGAGAGGCATGTTGAATTTGAGACGCTCTGCGGCACGCAGATAGCTGACTCAAATTCGATTTTAGAATAATATAAATAAATTTCTATTAATTTACACGAGTATAGCTAGAGAAATACGTAGAGGATTGTGAAAATATTAATTTTTGTGTAATTGGGGAGCATTAAACCAAAATCTTAATTTTCGACAGAAAAAAAAGGACAATCATTTAGTAATAACTAATGTTATAACTAACTCATAGAAAATCCCGTACGTATTCCTCTTTGGAATGTTATTTTAAACATGTACTGAAAATTTGGAGTGAAAATAATGAAAATTTTTTAAGTTATGCTGCGTGCCATTTTGAAAAATTGTGTTTTGAGAAAAACCAGCGTAACACAGAGTTTCTTCTTCGTTGCTTGGTGGACTATGGACACAATATTTCCGATGAAATTTTTCGAGGAGAATAAGCCACTGTCCGGGCTGAATCTCCGTCGTCTGATGACATCAGCACCGTACCCATACCTTCGTGAGGCGAGCGGTGGACCAAGTGTATATGGATCATGGTCGAGGTATTTGTTTAAATTTATTAAAACGGACGGTAAGATGTCACCACCTTTCCACAGGGCAAGTCTTTAGCAACTCGGAAAGCCTAAACTTGAATTGTTGTAAAAAATTATTGAAAACTTTCAATTTTGGGTAAGTCAGCATTTTATTTCAAATTCGTTCAGGTCAAAATGACGCAGTGTGTCAAGGAAGGAGAACACCACCGTCACTGCCCATTTTCGACCGTTTTTTGAAGATTTTTTTTTAAAGAAACCAATAAAATACATGGTCAAAAGAACTTTTAGGCTTTATCAGGTATATATTGAAGTATGTAAAAAGAGTTTATTTGTCAAAAGAATAGAAAATCGCGGTACACGAGTTGCTATAGCACTACTGGTTTTCAGTCAACTCTCTCCATACTGTTGAAGTTTACATCGTTTGAACGCAACGAAAGCTTTTGCCTACATTTTTTTAAAAATATTTTTATTGTTATAGAAAAACTTTTGTTTTAAGATTTATATTGTAGATCGCTAAATAAACATCTTAAAAAATGGTTAGAAGATTTTTGTGAACAAAGTTTGCCAAAATAAATTAAAGGAATTCACGAATATTAATTTTCGTTGCGTTCCAACGACATAAACTTCAACCTCATACTCTCTCTGCGGAACGCAGTACAACTATCGTTAATTTAATCCTGGAACTAAGAGCGAAATATTTTCGTTGATTATGTTAGTTTTAGAAGTCAAATACGGGGAAAAATTTAAAAATAATTTTTAAACGATCGTAACGAGGATAAAAAGTTTGTATTTTCGACCATAATTTTCATATACTACTCCGAAAAATTAAAGGAACGGAAAATTTCTTCTTTTTTTGGAGTGTTTTTTCGAAGCACTGTATCTATGTGAAAAATGGTCGCATCGAGATAAAAAAAAGCCTTCGAAGCTTCAAGTTTCTAGTTTCGCAATTTATGGCAACTTTTTTTTGTGAGCTGCGGTTTTCGCGCTATCATAAGAATAGCGGAAGAAAATAATTGCCAAATTTATTATTCTTTTTTTCAAGGGTTCACGGGCTAGTTAATTTTTTTTCCACGTAACTAAATGTATAGGTCAGTTAGCTTGTTGATTGAGCTTTAATTTGGTTTTTTGTCTCTCTACTTCAATCTTTTTGCTGAGATATCCGACTTTAAATGAAACAAGATCCTTTTGTCTTTGATAATCGATATCTCAGCAACCAATGATTGCAACGGCAATTAAAGGGCAGCTTTGAAAACTTGAATAAATTTCCTACCAGCCCCTTTCGTTGATCTTTCAGAAAAACATTTTTTCACTCTCAACATTAATTTGAAAAAAGGACAAAAAGTGACTTTTTATAGTTTGTCAGTAAATCTACTACTACTTTACAAATATTGATGGAAACACTAATGTTGCCGCGTTTTTTTTTTTCAAGCGTAATGTAGCCCCAATAGCCCTGTTAATTTTCAAATAGATTCATCGAACTGTTTTTCCGGACTGATTAATCAATATTTTACAGAACAATGAAAGGCACAAGTGTATTGTTTCTAAACATCGTGTAATCATCATCAAAATGGAAAGACCAATTTTCTTCGACTTTTTTCACAAATTTGCACTAGTCTCTTGTTAAATTTAAGAAAAAGAAATTCATAAAATTTCAATTTATTACAAATATTTCTTTAATTTTGTAAAACATTTCAGGAAACAATACTGACTCATTTTTTACCCGATTTGGCCTTTGCGCACTATATTTTCACTCATGTTTAACTTCATTAATTAAAAGTTGATAACCCCAAACTGTATTCTATAGTCGATCTGAGAACATTTATGCGATTAACTCTTGATATTTTCTACGAAGCTTATTAGGGTTGCAGAAAACAGTTTTTTTTTCAAACTAGGCATGAACAAAAATTGAAAAACGTTACAGTTTACAAAAACTTTAGATTAATTTATTTACCGAAACGTAGAAAAACATTACCATAAAAATATTAGTTAAAAACATGTTAATTGGTTTTTTCTTTAAAAAAAAGATTAGTTTTGGAAGAAATTTTTTTTTGTAACCCTAATAACCTTCGCAGAAAATATCGAGAATTAATTTCATACAAGTTCTCAGATCGACTAGTGAATACAGCTTGGGGGTTTCAACTTTTAATTAATGCAATTAAAGATGAGTGAAATTATGGTGCGCAAAGGTCGAATCGTGTAAAAATGAGTCAGTCTTGTTTCCTGAAATCTTTGACAAATTTGAAGAAAAAAAAATTGAAATTTTTCGCATTTTTTTTTCTTGACATTAATAAGCAACTAGGTCAAAGTTGTGAAAAAAGTCGAAGAAAATTGTTTTTTTTTCATTCTGATGATGATTATACGATGTTTAAGAACAATACACTTCTTCCTTTGTTTTGTAAAACTTTGATGAATCGAACCGAAAAAATGGTTCGATGGATCAAATTGAAAATGTACGGGGCTATTGGGGGTACATTAAGCAGAAAAACAACCGGGCAACATTAGTCTTTCCATCAATACTTAAAGGATTGTACATTTACTATAATATATAAAGTAGTAGTACAGTTACTGAAAAACCATAAAAAGTCAGTTTTTGGTGCTTTTTCAAATTAATATTAATGGTGAAAAAATGTTTTTTTCTAAAAATCAACGGAAGGGTCGTGTTGGAAATTTATTTAAGTTTTCAAAGCTGCCCGTGCAATCATTGGTTGCTGAGATAACGGTGATCGAAGACAAAAGGATCTTCTTACATTCAAAGTCGGATATCTCAGCAAGAAATTGTCGTGGAGAGACAAAAAAACCAAATAGAAGCTGAATAAGCAAGCTAACTGACCTATACATGTATTTAACTGAAATAACATTCTCCAGCGCGTGGACCCTTGAAAAAAAACCCAAAAAATTTGGAAATAAATTTTCTCTTGTTATTTTTCATTATTGCGCGATTACAGTAGCTCACAAATTTGTTGTGACGACAGATCTCGAAACTAGAAACTTGAAGCTTCATAATGCTTTTTTTTATCTCGATGCGACCATTTCTCACATTGATACAGCGCTTCAAAAAACACTTTGAAAAATGGAAGAAATTGGATTGGTCGAGGGGACGAAAACTGTTCAAGTTCTGCTGCGTCCCGATTTCGAAAACGTGGTTTGGAGAAAAAACGTGTGTGAAGTTAACGGTTAGGCGATAGACCTGAAGAAGTTTTGTTTCCGTAATCTAATGCCACCTTTTGGTTGAAAATAAAACTATTTTTAGTCGGTGAATTTATCCCCATAGATAATAGGCTTACAAGAGTTGAGAATTGCGACTACCGGCATAGCATCGCCGAAGACGCTTTTCAGTGCCGGACACTCTCCTATAAAAATAGCTCGAAAACCACTTTAAAACTGTTTTTTCGGCTATAAACGAATATTCATCATATTTTTGGAGGTTATAAGGATTTTTTAAGGGTTTCCAAAAAAAAGATTTTTCGAAAATTTTCCACCGGTGTCGTCCTTTAAACATATCGCGATCGTAAAATTTCACCGCTCTTCTGTAGGGCGAGACTCCTGCGATCGTCATTGCTAGAAAATTCGATCCTTGGAGGAACCTGCCGAAGATAAATCCCGGCAGAGAGAAAAAATTCTAAACGTATTTATTTTAACAATACTTATAATATTTTACCACTCTTTCGCAAAGTGAGACTCGGTCGATCTCGTTCGCTTGCGAATTTGGTCGGCCGCAACCAACCTGCCGAAGATAAGCCATGGCAGAGAAAAAAATTCCAATCGCAATTGTTGAAACAAAGAGCATTGTAAAATTTTTTAAGTTTCCAAGGATTTTTGAAAAGTGCTTCCAACAAAACGATTTTTCGAAAATTTTCCACCGATGACCTCTAAACAATTTGCGATTGTAAAATTTTACCGCTCTTCTGTAGAGCGAGACTTCTCCGATCGTCATTGCTAGAAAATTCGATCTTTGGAGAAACCTGCCGAAGATGAATTCCGGCAGAGAGAAAAAATGCTAAATGATTTTTTTTGCATGATTAGAAATAATTTAGTAATAATAAAATTTTACCACTCTTTCGCAGAGTGAGACCCGGTTGATCTCGTTTGCTCGCCAATTTGGTCGGCCGCAGCCAACCTGCCGAAGATGAGCCATGGCAGAGAAAAAAATGGCGAACGCAATTGTTTAAACAAAGAGCATTGTAATTTTTTTTAAGTTTCCAAGGATTTTTGTAAAGTGCTTCCAACGAAACGATTTTTCGAAAATTTTACAGCGATGACCTCTAAACAATTTGCGATCGTAAAATTTTACCGCTCTTCTGTAGAGCGAGACTTCTCCGATCGTCATTGCTAGAAAATTCGATCTTTGGAGAAACCTGCCGAAGATGAATTCCGGCAGAGAGAAAAAATGCTAAACGATTTTTTTTTGCATAATTAGAAATAATTTATTAATAATAAAATTTGACCACTCTTTCGCCGAGTGAGACCCGGTTGATCTCGTTCGCTCGCGAATTAGGTCGGCCGCAGGCAACCTGCCGAAGATAAGCCATGGCAGAGAATAAAATTCCGATCGCAATTGTTGAAACAAAGAGCATTGTAAAATTTTTTAAGTTTTCAAGGATTTTTGGAAAGTGCTTCCAACAAAACGATTTTTCGAAAATTTTACACCGATGACCTCTAAACAATTTGCGATTGTAAAATTTTACCGCTCTTCTGTAGAGCGAGACTTCTCCGATCGTCATTGCTAGAAAATTCGATCTTTGGAGAAACCTGCCGAAGATGAATTCCGGCAGAGAGAAAAATGCTAAACGATTTTTTTTTAGCATAATTAGAAATAATTTAGTAATAATAAAATTTTACCACTCTTTCGCAGAGTGAGACCCGGTCGATCTCGTTCGCTCGCGAATTTGGTCGGCCGCAGACAACCTGCCGAAGATACGCCATGGCAGAGAAAAAAATGCCGATCGTAATTGTTTAAACAAAGAGCATTGTAAAATTTTACAACTCTTTTGTAGAGTAAGTCTCGAGCGATCTCGGTCGTGACTCGAGATATTAGCAGAGATCGAATTCGTCGACGATGAGCGACATCGAGATGCCACATAGTCTTTGAGCTTATTTGTTTAAATTAATTAAAAAAGAATGGGAAAATGCTAGCACCCTTCCACCATTCGAGTCTCTAGCAAACCCCGTTTGCTAGAAAGTTCAACCATAAAGAAATTTCCACCGATGACCGTCGTCGACAAAAAAATCGATTCGAGGGCATTTGTTTAAACAATGCGCGATCGCAAAATTTCACCGCTCTTCCGTAGAGCGAGGCTAGCGATCTTGATTGTTCGAGAAGCTGACCAGCAAAAATGCTGCCAAATATGAACCCTGGCAGAAATAAAAATGCTGAACGCATTTGTTTAAATAATGAGCATTGTAAAATGTTACCACTCTTTTGTAGAGTGAGTCTCGAGCAATTTCGGTCGCTCAAAATTTTGGCAGGGATCGATATCGTTAACGATAAGCGGCATCGATGTTACAAATTGTGCTCGAGCTTATTTGTTTAAATGATATGAATAAGTATGGGAAAATGCCTGAGTCTTTTGGTTGTGGCCGTCGTCGAAAAAAAATCGATTCGATGGCTGCATATACAAAGTAAAATGCAACAAAGTTTCACCGCTCTCCTGCCGAGCGAGCGCATGCTTCCAATACAAGCGTACCATGGTCGCTACGCATAGTTGTATGAATTGTGTGATACACACATAGGCGTAAGGTGCTTGCGTACGACCGAACGGCATGCGAGAATGTATTCGTTCTTTCTCCACGCGGTTGCCGCGGCGTAGCAAACACACACACACACGCGCGCGCTCAGCGATCGCCGTCTATTTGGCTTCGACTCTTCGCCTCAGTGCGAAGCATCGAGACCGAATTCGCGATCGCTGCGCTGTCCGTCGGTAGCGACTCGTAGCTAAAAACTACGAGATCTGCGCTACCGACGTAACGAGAGGCCGCGTCGAAATTTTCTGGCGTGTGGCACATGGCCTTAACTGCGTACCTGAGGACTTGCCGGGTGAGAGAGAAGCGAGAGAGAGATAGAAGCGAACGCGGTGAGAAAGGAAAGGGGGCACGAGTCTGCCGTAACAAACCCGAAGAGTGTCTATCTCAACGAAAGGAACAAACAAAGATTGAATGAAAAAAAAAAGTTGACTTGCTTTCATTTGCACAAAATATTGGATATAATATTCTTTTAAACGGCGATCTAAGGATACGCGGAATTATTTTTCCGACGTTTTATCTTAACAACGTTCGTGCAATTATTCAAACAATTACTGTACTTGAATAAATTAATTGAAAGGCTAAAAATGCCAATAAAATAACGCCATTAGCGCGAGATATGTAAAAGTCGCACGTAATTACTGTACTTTCGATACCGTTAGACTCCTGACCCAGAGAGCGCTGTCATCAGTATATACGGCCGGAGGATTGCTAAAAAGGTCATTGCGTTCTCGCCGCATCGAGAATGCGCAATTGATCAACGTTAATTATGCAATGGTACACTCTGCACGCTCGCAATTTTTACCACACTTTTGATTAAGTCAAGAAGGAATCTTTTTCATATATTTCATATGCTTACATCGCACGCCCGTGGGCTTGGCGAGAACGGGCAGCGGCGGTCAGGGATGAGTTCTTCAAGCTTTATTCGAGGAGCCACGATAACTCGGCTCTTTTTACGTACCCGCGGAAAGGAAGGCAGACCTCGTTAGACTTTGAGTCCACCTCCGGGCAACGATGAGTCTGTCGGACAACAAAACTGCAGGCGAAAGAACAACGTTCTAAAATTGTCTTCTAATATTATACATGTGTGTATTTGTTTGTTATTATTTCATTTTCTCAAATGTTACAGAACATGATCATTTTAATTTGAAATAAATTAAAAAAAATCGTTTTCCACAAATTTGACCAATTTTGTTGAACAAGGAAAATAGAGAAATAAAAACGTAAAATTGATATAATACGTATATAATATTGATATGTGTGTTGTGTGCAATAAACAGCCCGTGTGAATTTCACCCACAGCATACTTGTACAAGAAAAATACGTGTAACCTACTTCTCACGACTTTTGCTACGTCTCCTGCTTTTATGAAAGAGCCCCCTTCGCGATACAATTGCACAAAGTGCAATTGTATCGCGTAATATGTGATACTACAAGTAATTGCGCAACGGGTAATTCTAGTATTCCGCGTAACATTTATCATACGAAATGCAACGCACGGAGTAACTTGTAGTAATGAGATTATATTAATAACAAAGAAGCATTAACGAAATCAAAACAAATTGGCCGGTTCAGTTCCTCGAACTGATCGCGCATCGATTTTTTATTTTCGCGATGAGCCCTACGCCACGAGCATCTGCCGCAAGCCTGTTCTACCGTGTCACACCAATCAATTAAACGATATTGCCGCAGCGCGGAAATGCATCAATAAATTATCCAATTGAAACGAATCGCTCGAGAGGTCGAAAGTGAGAGAGCAAACGATCCTTACTTCTAGCGTGAAGCTATCCTTTCGCAACGACAGTACACACATGTAACCCTTGCGAAAGAATAGCTTCGGGCTATACATACTTGCATTATATGTATATATATGATCTGTCGATGCATAAAACACGTTTCGAGCCTACGGACCAGTACCCTTTTTTACTATTTGATTTTCAATTCTTCACGCCCTGGGACCAAATCTTTCGTGTAATTTCCAATATATATATATATATACACATTATCCCTACATCCAGCAGTAGTAAATCGCGGCCGGCGGACATGTGTCAACGTAAACGATTTCACGGACGCAACATTACATTTTTTTTTCAAATATATTTCCTTCTCCTTTTATGGTGACTTTTTGACGAAATCGCAAAGGAAAGGGTACACGAAAGGGTAAAAAAATGGGGGCACTCTTGTTCGATCGAACCCCTTTTCGATCCATTTCTCTTTTATTGCCGAGAAATTTGTCCCCGTCTCCCTCTTCGCCGCTTCCCTAGCCAACGTTCATTCCGATTCATCATCGACTTTTCCGAAACGAATTGGGCATAGATCGGAATTTTAGGCGCGAGTCTGTACAAACGTACGATAGTTCGCGTGCGACGGAGAAAGTCCAGGCCGCGCGAATCGCGCGCACACTTCTTTTAAAAAGCAAGCTCGATATATAATATAAATTACGCAACGAGGCAACTTCTCATTGTTACGCAAAATTTGTCCCGTTACCGCGAGGGATTTAATTGTTTGACTCGCGTATGCAGGCGGGCGAAAGTTAATTAAATGTATCGCTTGTGACTTTTTTACACTATTATTCATACACGTATTCCAGCCCTTGCGTATAGAATTTCCCTTTCCCAGTCCAGGCCAAATCACTATGGAATCTGATGCACAGTATCCGATACATTGTATATTATATTCATCGAAAATATATCCATACATAGATGGATACACGCATGCTCGGTTGCAGACAAATCCGTGTCTCCCGATACTCGAATGAATAGCGTTTTTCCATTTACTGGTGCGCAAGTAAGTTCCCGGGTTTCACAAATGGATGGCGCTAGCGACATATGTAGTCGGCATACAGGTCTGAAATTGGGTGTCTTTATAGCTTGGACATCTGTTAAGAATACCCAGTCGTAATATAAACAAATATCGCAACACAACGACCTTTTTTCTATCCTCGACAATGTCAAAGTTTGTGCCAAATAAACTGAATTGCGGGAAGCATTGTTTTTCTGCTATAACCTAAAAAAAACAGCAGCTAAAGCACGTCGGTTACTTGAGGAGGCCTACGGCGAACATATACCATCAAAAACAACGTGTGAAGATTGGTCCGAACTGCAAGCGTTATTGGATGAAGATGACACTCAAACAGAAGATCAACTTGCCGAGGCATTAAATGTGACTCGGCAATGTATTTCGAAACGTTTGCACGCCACGGGAAAAATTCATAAGGAATATCGACGGCACGGCCAAATCGCTTCGGAAAAAAGACAATGCTCTGCGTTTGGTGGAACCAGAAAGGAATTGTGTACTATGAGCTGCTCAAACCGGGCGAAACTGTCAATGGGCATCGCTGCCGACAACAACTGATCAATTTGCACCACGCATTGCTCGAAAAACGGCCAGAATGGGACACGAGACACGAACGTGTGATATTGCAGCACGACAACGCTCCGTGCCATCGCAGTTCCATCGTCCAGGACACCATAGAAACACTGAAATGGGATCTGCTACCTTCAGACTATCACTTGTTCCGGTCGATGGCACATGGCTTGGGTGGGCTACACTTGGCCAATTACGATGCAGTACAAAATTCGTTGGACGAATGGTTTCAGTCCAAAGACGCGTCTTTTTTTCGTCACGGTATTTATGTATTGCCAGCGAGATGCCAAAAATATGTAAATAGCGAGGGACAATACTTCGAATGAACCATTTTTTGTATGTCTTGAAATTTTCGATTTTTTATCGATCAAAATAACCCGGAAACTTAATTGCGCACCTAGTAAGAAGCTACCGGGAATTTATTAGCCGACAGGAGTCCGGAGGCATTGCACGTTGTAACGTGCGAATAAACTCTCTCTCTCTCTCCCTCCCTCTCTCTCTCTCTCTCTCTCTCTCTCTCTCTCTCTCTCTCTCTCTCTCTCTCTCTCTCTCTCGCTCTCGCGTTCCTTCTTGGCCCGTATACCGTTATGCTAATAACGGCATGACGGTATACGGCACGTCGATGATGATCTCTGAAACTGGAACTCAGTACTGATCTCGTAAAAGTGTGCCAGCCGGCGTGATCCATAGCGCAGTCGAGAGAACGAGAGAAAGAAAGACCTTTCTGGAACAACGAAGAACCAATAAAAAAGGTACATACTCTCAGCGATTTGTTTCAAGCAAACTTTCAATTAGATCAATGGAATCAAAAAATTGAATAATGTAATTGTTACTTGTCATTGTCACAGATCATAAATATTATATGATATGGAGAAAAAGTGTAACACAAGAAAATTTCATTCGCTGCTCTATTTGTTCCGACTGAGAAAATTGTTTACGGTACACTCGTACGAAACGTAAAATACGCGAGATGCGCGTATGAGGACGATAACGAATCGTTGAGCAAACAGCAGTGAGCGACGCACACGTGCCTCCGATATCTCTGCTTCCCGTGGATTTTAACGTGCACCATAGGCATGGAATCTTAGGAGGTATCTCCCACGCACGTGTATTCGGGCATGTACATTTTTTAAAATTCTTCGTCGTCCTTGTTTTACATCACGCAGTGTCTAGCATTGATCGGTTTCTATAGAGATCTCCCGGGTATTATCAACTGATTAGCCAACCGTTGACATATGGTCAACGTTGGCGTTATTAGATTAGGGCTCTTGGAGAAAAAAAATCTCATATCGCCGAAGCGACACGATGACAGGGTTTGGGAGTCGATGGGTGCGAGTCAAGGTTTGCCAATTGTCCTCAGTCGAGTCTTGAGATGCTCGCGCAGCGACCATTAATTATTTAATCGAGTTTTTTAGTGTCGTAGTTTTGTCGCGAACGTCAGTCACGTTGGATTTCACACGGCGACTTGGGGAATGCAAGGCGTGATCGACTTGAACACCTTTATAATTGTGTACGCGAATACGACTGACGGCGGATGGCGCAGAGAGTGGCTCTGCGAACGCGTGTGAAAAGTATAAAAATTGTTTTCTTTGACGTGCTTTCGTAAAAGCCATTTAATGATTGACTTTCGGTATTTCAAATAAGCAAATCCAAGCCGAACAAAACAAACGAACGTGAAGCTAAAGTAAAAAAAAAACGAAGCAAAATAATCGTTAACAAGGTTTTGACAAATAAAAGCAGATAAAAAAGGTTAGGGAGGAATTCCGACGGATGCAAAATGATCGAATGATGTAGGGAAGTTGCGATCGAAAAACGAGGCGTCAGTGCCGAGTGGTAGATTTGTCGGGTGGCACGCGTCGTCATCGTCGATTCTCCAGAAGGGCACGGCGCGTAATTCCAGGCGAACGCAGGGAGAACCTAGGAGAGGTGGGAAAGAAGAAAAAAAGAGTGGGAGGGGCAACGCTACGTACCCCCCTCGGCATACGGCTGATCAGGGGGCGAATCTGGGGAGGGCGCCCTGTCTGGTGCACGAGTATACGTACTCTCGTCAAACATGTGAAAACGTACGAGGGAAGGAAGGGGGGAGGGGCCCTGCTACGAAATACCCCTAGGATCGCATATATATGCCCTAGGAGACCCTTCTCACATGCACAGTAGCGCAACGTAGCCCGCTTCGAACGGTAGCCCACTTATCGTCGACGTTTTCCCTGCCAAGTCGACGCTTAAATACCCCCCATTTACAGAAATCGAATTTGCAGTTTTCAAATAGACAAAAAAAAATTTCGTGATTTTTGTATGCCGCTAAAACATTGCTGACAATCGTTTCTCGTGGAGAATAGAAACGTTCGTAAAGTGCCAATTCATTAACAACCGAATGACGGGCTGAAAACCTTGATCGCGTCTCCATTTTCCATATACGAAGTTCGAAATTTGTCGCGCAAGGTGAGTTTACGTGTTTAAACATAAAAAGTAAAAAATAGGTGATGCTTTCCCAACAACATTTTACATTTATAACATTTACTTCATTTTCGTAAATTGAAGTTTCGACAAATGCGGATTCGTTTGGGCTTGTTTGTTGATTGTCGCTCTGTATTAGGGGACAAGGCTACTAGCTAGAATATATTTTGTTTTCTTACCTTGTTCGCTGTTCTTTGTTGACAATTAAATTAACGATCGTTCCGTATCGGCAGATCATTTACGGAGTCACACACCGATGAAATCGGAAATGTCCTCGGAGTATTCTTACTGCAGCGAGGGTGGATTCGATGAGCTCTCGAGTTCCTCGGATTCGGGATTCGACGTGAGTTTCGAGTCGCCGAGACGCGAGGCGAGCGGCGACGTTTTGTTTCCCCCGGTAAAGGAGGAGAAGCGAAAGAAGTCCAGGAACACGCGCTGCAAGAGCCCGACGCAGGTGAGAAATCTCCATGTAGCTTGAACAACAAAAAAACACGGAATTTAAAAGAAAAATTGTCTCGAACATCAGTGAGATATCCTTATGCAACATTTGGGGTAAAGAGAGAAAAAAAAATGATGTTTCAGGTGCTAAAGCTGAAGAGGAATCGTCGCATAAAGGCGAACGATCGCGAACGCCACCGGATGCACACGCTGAACGACGCCCTCGAGCGTCTTCGGATGGCCCTGCCCACCTTTCCAGAAGACACGAAACTCACGAAAATCGAGACTCTGCGCTTCGCTCACAATTACATTTGGGCGCTTTCCCAGACACTGGGTAGCAAGGAAGCCGGGGAAATAACGGTGAACGTTGGTAACGTTACGGTGAGCATAAGCGAGAACGGAAACATGATTACTTCGTCGACCGGAAGTTGCGCGGTAGCAGCCCAGAAGAGACTCGGACCGGCGCACTCGTCGTTTCCCTATCCCCAAGAACGCTTCATGCCGGAATGGCAGGAATACGATTGCTACAGCGATCAGAGCGTCAGTCCGCCGATTCATCAGCAGTACCACCAAACAGGCTCGCCCCCCGTCAATTGCTACGATCAACGAACCTACGCGAATCATCACACCCATCATCATTATCATTCGCTCACGCAAAGTCCAATACCGCCGCAATCTCATCTCGTTGGACACCACCACAACAACAACAACAATATGTACCAGTGTCTCTAGTGATATTTCTCGTGATGTTTGAGTGTTTTCTCTTCGGGTCCTTGACTTAGCACCTTGCAAGAGATACGATCCGGAAGAGCCGTGTTCCTGACTAGTCCTTCAAGTGCATCTTGCATCGTCTCTCCCAGGCTACTGTCGGATGGCGTTGAGAGTATTCTTCTTTACGAATGGACGAAACATGTCCGGCAGGTGGATCATGCGAGCTTTTATCGCCAAGATGGTCAATCCGATGGGCAGCGACGACCGTGTGCGCGTGTCAACTGGCAAAGTGGCTTTCTTCAGCCATTCCTGACCGCAACATTTTCTCTGCGTACTTTTCCGGATTATGTCTCTTGGAGTATACATTGTTTCCGAAGTGTGACGTCGCTAAGCTGCAACAATTTGTTAGATAAATATTTTTCTACCAAAGTTATACGCGCATTCGTGCCAAGCGGATACATCGATGAAATAACGCAGCAAGAGATTGTTGCATCTACATATTGTATAATAGAGGAGGAAAGAAAAAAAACCTGGATTGATTATCGTTATCTACTTTTTTAAGAGAATATTCTATTTAAGTGCGCGCTTAGACAACAATCAGAGAATACGACAACTATTATTATTTTCCTTTGTGGCAATGATTGAGGGCGTGTATATTTTTTTACCCCTCGCGCAACAACAGCGTTCCTCACCGTTCTAGTCAACATTTTTTATATGCATTTTTTATCTTTATTTTTTATTATTATTTTCAGCGCCACGTGCTCGATCTCATTTAGTTTCGATCCTGTCTTGAGTATATAAATAAATTATCGGTATATAAGTGCGTCTGGGTTTATTTGCTTTACGTTCGGATAGGATTATCAATGATAAGTTCGACTTGCAAAAATTCAGGGCATCGATGTCATTATTGTCCATAACTTGTACGATAGTTTTTAATAAAAAATATTTTATCAAAGTAAGTACATTTCGGGAGATATTTTTTCTCGTTCTTTCCGAGCGGACCGCCACTCGAGTATTGGCCCCGGGCCACCAGCGCTCCACACCGGCGGACATTACCGGAGCCCCCGAACCAAAATCATTGCGTTCAATCCACTTTGCAGGAATGACAGAAGACACTCGTGAAAAAATCTCCGAAATCGGCACGTGCGCCCTTCCGGCACGTGTCGCGTATTGTCGGAAAAACCGAGTCTCTCTCCCTCTCTCTCTTTCTCTACCCCCTTTCGGTGAATGAAACGGAACAGATGTATCGAAAACCTTAGGTAAGTATATATATAATCGCGACCACGTGACAAAACAGCCTAATCCGACGGATTACATTGGTGTACCGTGTTTCGAGGAGAAAAACCGCCTAAAAACTTGGCACTTTCCAACGAAAAATCATTGTAGGCAAAAAAGAAATAATATGTAACAATGAATATTTATGAGATAGGTTGAGGGGACGAATCATTTCCATAAGAAAGACGATCATTTTGTCGGGATAAAATAGCATCCGTGTACGAGTCCTTTTATTCCCGTGACAAAATCAACACTGGCTCGAGTGTTCGCGATAATAGACAGAAAAAGCAACTCCCCTTTATCTATCAAAACATTATCGGAAAACTCGGCTCGAGAATGAGAGAAAAATGTTTGTTTTCCATTTAGGAAAGTATTCTCGGAGTAACATGCCATATAAAGTTATGTTGAATCGACTTTTGGAAATGGTCCGTGCCATTTGACCAATTTTCCGATTGATCGATCATCGCCGATTCGCCACGTCGATTCAACTCACGTATCACGAATATATATATATATATATATACGCACACACATATTCGTATGTATAATATCATAGAAGGCCTATTTGCAAACAACGACGGCAAGCTGCAACGAATCCGTTAGCGCACGGCTTACAGAGGCCACACTTTTTCTCTTTTCCCCCGAAAATCTCGGCAATAACGTTAATGCCTCGACTGGAACTATTGTCGGGTTATACGTTATTGTATCAGTGTGCGTGCGTGCGTGCGTGTACCTCTAGAATGAAAAGCTACCGACGTGCATGGCGCGCACGAAGGTGTTGGGATTTTGGGGTGTTTCCGACACTTTTTACAAACACCCGAAGGGACACAGGATCATTGGTGGAAAAGAGGGATTGTTGCTGTGAACATGGAGAAATATGAGCTCTCCAGCGAGTGCGAAAAAAAGATACCATTTTTTCAGAAACCTCCAAAAATCTAAATCAAACGTACTGACATGAAAGTGAAACTAAAAAGAATATCCCTTCCACTTTTCTACCTTTGTTTATTCGCTTACTAATGCGAGACGGAAAAATATCGAGCGAATCTATTACTCTTTTTGATTCGAAGAAATTCTCCTGCGTGCCTTTAGCAATAAATTTCCCGTTGTCGTGAATCCAACAATGCGGAAACTTTGATTCAGGTCCGATCGGACGTCCTCGCGTTGGCTCGTTTTTGTCGAGTGCACATATCGATTTTATAGCGCACGCAGACAAACGTCATTTCTACGGCTCTCTCTCCCTCTCGCTCTTTCCTCTGTCATTGTGCCGGGGTGCTGGTCTGGACGGTGACATACTGGTGGCCTAGGATATATATAACCGGTAAGAGCGAGCGACAACCAGCTACATGTACACGTATATACATATATATATATATAGGTGCACTCACCCTCTTTTTCTCGGGGGGTTGTGACGAAGAGGGTGGCTATTGGGCCGTGTACTCCGCGATATACTATATATATACTGTGTGTGTGCGTGTGTGTGCGCGCGCGCGTGTGTGTGTGTGTGTGTGTTCTTTTATTTCTTTCATCATTATATTATTGTTTCAATTTTATTTGCATTTTGTATAAAAACAACCTGATTATTAGGTTATTTGGCATATATATTTCACGTTGACAACACGTGTGCGTGTGCGTCTGTGTGCAGCTCTCCCTCGGTTTCCCTGATCCACGAAAATTCATAAAATCACCCCTGACCGATTGTCGAGAACTTGATCGATGATTAATGACTATTGCGCGCTCCTGTCTTCAAAGCTTCAGAACGGGGCAAAAAAACCAACGTGTCGTCCTCTCCTTTGCGTATTATTAAAAATTTGACAAAATTCCGAGATACATGTATCATACGAAATCAATTGTGCGAGAGTTGCGTAATTGGCGTTGCTTCGAGTCTGACGACTGTATAAAAACGTGTCCGAACGGACGGTTCTCCGCTGAACTGTTTCTGTACGAGAGAAGAATCCGGAAAAGACTAACAAGACGGAGAGAGGGAAGCCAACGTGCGATGGAAAATAGAGAAATGAATGCGGAAGGACGAAAAGCATCGAGTTTGCTTGTATGTCAGCATCTGCTTAAGCGGGTAGACATTATGTGTACCCGCACAGGGCGATAGCTACGGAAATAGTACGAGAATAGCGCGAAACCGAAGTAGCCACAGATACGCGGGACGGCTGCTGAAGCTGCTGCTGCCGCTCGTTGAGGCAGGTCTACGAAGCTTGGTTTATGGTCGATGTGGCCCAGGGGTGGCCGCGACGGCTTTTCCATTGTAAGTTGGCATTTGCAGGCCTTTGTGGTGAGCCACGCGAACAAAAGCGCCAAAGAAAGACAGAAGGATCGCACGTTGGAATGGAAGGATATAAACTGTCGGATAAATAGGAGACTCCTGTTTGCGGGAAGCTGTCCTTTACACAGGGGATGAGATTGTGTCGGCGCAGTGCTCGTATATATTTGCACTTTGGCACTTGATCAGAAATATGGAAATATCCCTCGCTTGCCTGGGAGATATGCAATATGGGTTAGAAAGGTGGGCGCTAGCAGGCCCACAAATCGAGCCGATGAATTATTTTCCATCGGATAGTTGTAAATAAATGGGCAAAAAAATGGGGATGAGTTTTTGTGGTGAATCGGAAGAAAGGAGGACAACGTTCGTGGAATGATTGTTTCCCCAGTGCTTTTTTTTTCATCGGGCCCTTGCGCACGCTTTGCTTGCTCTATTTGGAACTCTCCGGTTTGACTCTGTCGCTATGAAAATGCTATGCTCACCCTCCCTCTCTCTCTCTCTCTCTCTCTCTGGGTATATACGGTTTATTCTCTTGATGAGAGGCTCCGTTGGGACAGATGTCTACGGGGGGCAGGTGCGTATATGTGTACCCCGGTTATATGCGCGTGCCAACCAACCCCCCGCCGCGTTTGCCATTCAAGACTATAATTTACTTGAAGAATGCCCGCAGGGTGGAGCCCGCGCGCTGCCCCATCGAGCGCCGCCGTGGCATTCATCCCCGGATGACGACGACTCGATGCCGCGCAGATCGGAAGAGATGCATCCAGAAAAATGCGACCGCGGGCGCTCTTATTCTCTATAAAAGTCGACAAATCGGACATCGAATTATTGCGATTAGTATCGCTCTGGCGTTCCTCTATGAATTGTCTTTTTCTCAATGTTTCATCTATCTCGTCAGACTACCGGACGAGTAGTCGGTAAACGTCTCCAAGACAGATTGATTCGATGACTGATGTTTGTGAATCTTTTTAATACAGCTCTCGAGTACTGTAATAGTACAGTAGATCAATTCTCCACTCTATGATCTTCCGTGTCGACACTTTTTTCCCTCTTCTATATGTCCATCAACCGTTTGTGGGCTGTGTGCAGTACGATCACATGTAAAACAGGGATTAAGTACCCAAGAGAGAAAGAGAGAGAGGGGGAGAGAAATGAAAGTGTAGTCGTACAAATCGATGATTCGACTCGCGTTTCGGGGAGTCTGCTCTTCCTGATCCGCACGCACACAGACCCGCTGATAAATTTCTGTGCGGATCGCGTCGCAGGGCCGAGAACTTAAGCTGGGATTACAGACGAGTGGATTTGACCTGGAATTGCTATCCCTCGCGATCCTATGAGGAGACTGTGCGTTATTTCAGCCAACCTGATGAAAACCTATTAATGCCATAATTTTTTTAGTTCGTGGGGTGAAATTGAAAAAAAAAAAAAAAGAAATACCATTCATCCATTTTCCATACAGATCAATCAACGTAAATCGATATTTCTGTCTGAAAAATGATATTCCCATAAAGAAATGAGAACGTTAGGCTAGGCCAATTATTGACCTCGTCGAATCAAGAAGGTAATATCAAATTTCCTGTCTTGTAGCTCGATTTTTCCATGACGGTTCCTTTCAGTTAAATATCCATTGACCGGAATGGAGAGAAATGATTAAATGGCCAGTCCAATTAGTTTCTCCGTAACTCAATATTATGCTACCCGTACTACCAAGTATGTATAACGATAAATAAATATACTTGATGCGTGTAACACGTTCACTTGCTCAGTCGAACTCAACGAAGAGAGCTCGCCATCCATTTTTCTTGGCGAAAAAATTCACGGGCCCCTTCCTTTCGTGAATGAAGTCTCGCTGCATATACACGAAGACGTGCCCTGTCAGCGCGTAAGTTTAGCGTAAAAACGTCTCGAGAGGAAGGACAGTGAAAAGAAAGAAAATTTGAAACACGATACGATCAAATTCATCGGTAAAATACGATTGCAAGAATCCAACAAAACGGCCTCGTTACTCTACATGATATTATATAATACTCTAGTGTATTCAATTATATTGCTTGATACGATATATTATTGGGAATTTGTGAAATAGAAAAAATGTGGTCACGCCGGTAGAAGAGTGCGTTAAACGGGCTGAATGGGTGACGTGTGTGTGTGCGTGCGCGCGCGTGTTTGCGCGTGTGTTCTCCCATCGCTCGGCACGCGTTTCTCGTCCAACAGTCAAGTGCGTCGGGTGACGTCGACGGTGGTCGTGGTCGATTTGGGCTCGTCATTTTTCCCGAAGCCGCGCACAACCTAAACCCAAACGAGTATCGCCTGAGTAAAGTGAGACCCGATGTTGCGGGACTGGACGCTACTGCGACCGGGACTTGAGTCCTTTCGCGATTAAGAGATGATATATCGCTCGACCCTTTGACGAGCGAAAAATGGTCGGTGGTAGGGGATGGGGGGAGGGGTCCTCGCAGTGGTGCACAGGCAGCTCATTAAACACCCACGGGGCACCCCTCGAACGAGCCGCACTCCCTGATTTAACTATTGTTTAGCCACGTCAACTCGCGTTCGCGACTCGAATGTGTGCGTGCGGGGGAGCTTTTTGCCCTCTACAAACGCGGACAAGGCGAGTTTATATACGCCCCCGAGTCTCCAGTTTCACGGGTGTACCGTATAGTGATTTCTTTCAATACTTGTGTATGTGTACGTTGACGTCGGACTTTTATAGCGCATTGACGAGAAAAAGGGCGTAACTCGTGCGATCGCTGAGCAAAATCGTACATTCGTCGGCGCTGGTGGCGAATAGACTTCGAGGATTGGGGCACGGGCTCCGGCCATCTGTTCTCATATGTGTGTTTCGTTTTACCCGCTTACACCAACCATACCTACTGCCATATCATAAATATATATGTATAGATCGTCTCGGTGCATTTATCAAATCGTTTTCGGTTTTCCGTTTAATTTTTTCATCACCGTGTCATTTTTCGTCTTTAATTTCGGCTGCAAGATGTTTGTTGAGTTTTATTTGACGCTATATCTGCGCTACTTTATTTTGTTACTGTCCAGTGTCTTTGAGTGCAGAGGAAAGTCGGAATTCACACGAGGCTCGAATTTCGCTATTAGCTTCATGAGTGAATAAGCAGAAACGCGTCAAAGCGCCGCACGACCACCAAAAGTCCAAGCCCGCCCGGTCGACTTGAAAATATTTTCACGCCCGATCCGTGTGGACCACCGTCGCGATGGTAATCTCGTCAAAAGCGTCTCAGCTACCCCTGGGAACTACCTCAAAAATATACGGACACACATTTGTCTATTTAAATATATATTTTTCTTATAGGTATACTATATTGTTTGGATTTTTTTCTCAAGTCGGGCAATAATAATACTACGCAGCATTGTAAAAAGCGTTAAAAAAAATTGATTTTGTTAATATTTTGCAAACAGCTTATCGAAAAGTCATTTAAATAGTTCATTCGCTGACGTAACAGTTAATATTATGCGGAAATCTCTTCCTTACTCCCGTCCTAGCCCATCAGCAGTCAACATTTACGGCGCTGGTCTTATCTCGTTAATCCGACGAACTTACACTACCGGAAGTCCCTGTTCGAAAGTCCAATCGAAATTTCACCCTCGCTACGAATATGCTTACGGAAATAAAAAATAAAAATAAAACGATGTAATGGAGAAGCTACAAATACACTAAATAATGTTTCCTATAGGTATATACGCAACGGGAAAGAATTTTGAAAGTTCGTTTTACGATTATTTTCGAGTGACACGCGAGACAATGAATTATCCCGGAAAACGTCGAAATTTTGTCCCTCACTCGCTGCGCGCGTGGGCGAGCAGGCCGACACAAACGCGAACCTAATATCCGCGTAAAGTGCCTTAAGTGGCTTGAAATTGGACAATCCGTGTTGCACGCGGTAGCAACGACGAGGGAACCACCTCGCTAAGCTAGATACAACGTGTGTAGCGTGCAAAAAGTGCGGAGGGTGCCGGCGGATCGGGACCCGCGAAACGGATCCGTTCGTTCCGCTCCTTCCAACCTCGAGTCGAGTCCCCCTTCATTTAGTCAACCCCCCCCCCCCCCCCCCGGCCCCCCGGAAAAACTCGTTAACCACAATTTACCCGTAGTCCACGGAAAATTCGAAAGAAATATATATTTTCTCACCCCTCGCTGTACACTTTTCACGTTTATATACACTCGCCCGGATAGAACCATCAAATTGGTAGAAAAATTAACGTATAGGGAATCGGTCGCGGGCCACATTTTTTTCCCTTCCTGCCTCTCCCTTTCTCCTCTTATCGACATCCGGATCCAGCGAAATAAATTTTTCAAGAAAAAAAAGTAAAAAAAAATATCCCCGGCCATTCCGCCACGCTTCATCAAGATGCCAAGTTTTTCGTTCGTACCTTAGCGTCCGCCGGCACACGTAGTGTCTCTCTCTTTTTTCGAACGCTTTACCGTACGGCAGGAAACCAAACTATGAGCATAGGTGTATCTATCCGAGCGCGATAACCCGTAGAGAGGGTATAGTATCGCGATATACTTCGAGTTTCCTTTGTCGTGTGAGAACGCGTATCGAAATATTGAACAATAGACGATTAATAATAATAATAATACTAATAACAATCACAATGATAATGTAAAGCATCTGAAATTGCGGAAATGAACACTCGAGTCTCACGCTTAGACTGACGAATTTATTCAAATACGATACAATATTAAAAAATATCGGTATCGTTATTTTGAGAGCTCAAGAGGGCGAAATGCCTCGATATTGTATTCCCTTGGAGCTCTGCCGATCTTGGGCGGGTATTTGCGCGAGAGTTAGCCGTAGAGAAAAGAGACTCAAAGGAGCCGCCCTTGAAGAGCCTTACGCCTGCGGTTTCAACCCTAGTTCAAGTCGCCTCCTGTATCCTCGAAAAAAAAAATTATTTCTTTTCGGCCAATATCTCGGCCTCGTTCACCCTCGCTCGAACGAGCGTAAATGTCGATATATGACGTACAATATATTGTAACTACTATACATATGATAATAAAATGATTGCCCATAAGGGCACAGGGAAGCTGCGGACGGCTCGGCCGATACAGGCCCCTACTACGAAGAACCAAGGTGCAATTTTACTATTGTTATTAGTATTATTATTATTATCATCATAATCGCGATACCTAAAGACCGGAGGATAAGGAGTTTAGTTACGGCTGCACGCTTCGAGTACTCTCCCCGTGTCTCGTTCTCATTTACAGCCAATTGCTCGTAAGTACAACACACCATACATGACGGTCAATTTTAGATGTCCTCCTGTGCTGAACGCTTCGTTACGCGCGATGATCCTTTGCGGACGTTCGTGGCCACACGTGTCGGACACGTGTCCTGCCACGCGAGTTTGCGTAACTTTGCCACCCGCATCCACGGAACTCCCCCGTTTCTCGCAGAACAACGAGTGTCCCGTGTTGCGGTTTAACGCGGAGACAGATAGGGCCCATCGTCCTCAGGATCGCTCCCAACCGCGAGAGAATAAATTACTGATCGTATTTATTTTATTTTTTTTCCAAAGCTTTTACGCTCTCGCATACGCTCACAATGGAAATATCATCAAATAATAATGCCGTAGCTGGGGGGATCCAAGTTTTTGGCCGACGCGTGCCATCTCAAGAGTAACGAATAAAACATTAATAATAATGTCTTCGTGAGAGAAAAATACTCGGAGGATTTCGAGCGAGGTTTTTTGTTATCCTCTTATATGCTTATGCACGTAGCATCTTAACCCCCCCCCCCCCCCCCCCGCCTTAATAATTCGCTATAAAAAAGCATATTTACCATATTTTTTTTTACAACACAGTTAATATATATTCATTTATGTAATTAGTATATAATAACAGGACATTTGAAGAATATTCTGTAGAATTTTCATTAATAATTATGCAGAAATGAGCCATTGATAGAAAATCTTCGCAGACGCCTCAAAAAAAAGTTATATTGGGGTGATCTGCATAACTCATCACCGGATCATCTGAAATAAAAAACCAAAAAGATTTCATTAGTTTTCATGAATTGAAAGATTTCATGAATTTTTTTTCATATACTTACACAGAATCATCGATGCCAGGCTCATAAAGCATTCATGACAAAAATTCAAAAAACGCAAAAAAAAATACTTCGCCCCCTCATCAAACGCTTGTGCAATAACAGTTCTGTAAGTTTGCTTCATTATACATTTTTTAAATTTAATTCCGTGCGTGGAGTCGCATTTAATTATTTTCCTATTCTGGAAAATTTAACGACCAGTAATCAATACACCGATGTGTCATGTACTTTCATTTTTGGCCCCCGAGATAGAATTATCGCGCCGTAATTAATGTTTACTTACGTCAATGTATGTGGAATCGTTATCAGATTATATAGTTTATGACCAGGTTCACGCCCGACCGATTGCGGTTTTTTTTTATTTGAACGAAGGCGTGCGAGAATCAACGCATCAGGCATGCTGACACGTGCGCGAAGATGCGCCGTCCCTTATACAGATGGGAAAAGTGTTCGCGATATATGTAATAATTTGCGGGCGTTCGTTTGCCACGTGCCGAGCGGGGCAATCGATCCTATGGTCGCACGCGACTCGAACTCGTGTCTTCGACTTAATCCGTCGATGTCGCACCCCCCGATCGTGTTTGATACGATTCGTCGCTAATTGAGATATCATTGCGAAGCTGTTATCCACCGGCTAGCCGTTTAGGATATAATATCGTGGGAATATTCCGCTTTCTTCATTTTTTTCCTTGGATACGCCCCTTATTTTTACTTCAAATATGTTAAAAGTAGAAAAAATATATTTTCGACTCTTTGGCCGTTTTTGTGTAATCATCAAAATTCCGAAATTCCAAATAGCCACTTTCCCATTAGAGTGACATAAATTTTATTGCGGGAGGAGGTGACAGATTTGGAGGCTGCCGCTGGTTCATTCCGGCATCACAATTACTTCGCCCGGAAAGTGCAATTGAAAAATGGCCGAACAAGCGGCAAAGGGGGGGGGGGTGTATGTATGGTAAAATCCGCGAAAATCGACAGTCCGACGGGGACGAAAAATAATCGAAACTCGATGAACCAAACGGCATTTTGAAGCGGAAATGATTACAAACAGAATGAGCGCATGAGCAAAGTCTTGACCAGATAAAGCATAGAAATGCCGAGCGTTTTGGTAAAGTCACATCTTTTTTACGAAGATGCAAAAATAATTTTTTTTTCTTCGTACTTACAGTGGCATCATTACCATAAAAAATTATCGAAAATGTATGGACAGCTTGGCGAGCGTATGGAAGAGTTGTACCTACAGTCAGGGACGCGAAGCTGGCCCTCGGGTTATTTGATACCGGTGTGTTCGCTCAACAAATCGGACCGATCCTGGCGAATAGTTGCTGCCACGTGATGCGCTTCGGGCCATTTGTCGAAGCCTTCAATTAGTTCACCAACCCCTTGGATGAGAATCGTACAATGAGCCCTATACATAAAATTATCTCACCACTCAACACACACACGCTCGATTCTCGATACTCAAATGTTTGCTATACGTTCCGTAGGATTATTTGACAGGGGTCGAAGGGAGAGGAGGAGGGTGGGGGTGCATCGAAATAATCAGGCAATGTCGAAATTTTTCAAAATGTCTCGAGTATCCCCCAAAGTAATTCCCAAATCAATTGTAATTTCGTTTCATCGATGCGCCGCTCGTAAGTTCGCTTCGCGTAATGACGGAAAAAAGAGGAGGTACGTATTCTTTGTTCCTGGCATTCGGATAAAAGGTTTTTTTTTCTTGCCGCTTCATCTCGAGGGAATCTTGTATTATGTTCCTCGTGTACGTATATATATATAGTGCATTGGAAGACCGCGTACCCTCACAGAAACGATCATTATCTCTTTAGACAAGAAGCGATGAGGGCGAATATTGGACTCTTCGAGTGACGGTTATCGTGTGCTTGCTCGCTGTGTTGTAGGACGTTCCCTATTCTGTTGACCGGTGATCCAGAGTGATGACAAGGATCTCGAGAGACTACAGCTACGAGAGAGCGAGCTAGACGGGAATCGGCCAATAAGTGCATCGAGTGCAATTTTGATTTTATCGGAATGAGGAATAAGGAATGGCGGCAAGGGGCGAGAGAAAGAGGGGGCGGGGGAGGGGGGGGGGGGTGAAGGGCAACATTCGATTCCTCGTTGTGTTGACAATGACAATAATATAGCTGCACAATTGTACTTGTGCATACAACACATCAACACACAAATAATACAATAATTGCGGTAAAAAGGAATAAAGGTATCGCAAACCTCGTTGAAAAGTTGCAAACGAGGAAAATGTTTCACTCCGGAGCCCGATTACTATCTTATCGAAAGAAAGAATCTTTTCTCCACGGTCTGCCGAGTTAGATGGCGTAACGAGCGTACGCGTTACATACTGATTATTCCACTACCTATGTATATACACAGTGGCACAGAGGTCCATTATATTTACACGGTGTATAGTTGCAGATGTCCAAAGTTAGGTCGGCGAGCACTCCAGTGTCAAGTGGAGCGTCGTCAAAATTCCCGGTCGCCCTCCAAACCCCCATCGTACACCCCCTCCTCGAGTTCTCAATACCAGTTTTTTTTCCGTGCATCTTTTATCTCGATACACTCAAGCACAGTTGCGGATTTTAGCCCGGTGGCTAAAATAATAGTCTTGCTTTTAACAATAAATATATAGGCGGAAGGCGCGCACGCGTCGTTGGCTTTTTCATTCTTTATCTCGAGTACATACGTATATATTGCCCACGCACGCTACATTTAACCGCATCCGCGCTTTTGTGTCCCGCAACAACGAAAAGAGAAAGAAAAAAAAATAATATGCAGCAACGAACTGTGGTCGGATATGATTGAACGAAAATGAAGTAATCGTGTTCGTTAATGACTATTTTATAGGAGATCCGACAATATCAATATACACGTGTGTATGTCTATAAATATATTAGGGTGGCTGCAATTTGGGTCAATCGTTAATTTTCAAAGTACCCTCTTTAAAACATAATCAAGATATATAACAAAAATTATGTGCAAAGTTTTAAGTCGCTAGGAAAATGTTTAATGGTTCCTGTGAGGGTTTGAACTTTCAATACAAAAATACATGTGTTTTGCCAAGCTCCCATGTGCGAATGTCGGTATTCCGCCAGAGTTGCCAATACGGCCCAGAGTTGTGCAAGTTCTGGCGACCGACTCTCAGTTGGCGGTACTGCCCCAGTATTGGAAACCGAACGTATCAGCACCGTCCCAGTCTGGGTTACTGAGTCTTGGGTGAAGTACTGGCCCAGTAATGGTAAACTATTTTATCAGTAGGGTGCCAGTCCTGGTTACCACGTATGGTTGAGTCTCGGCTGGAGGTACTACGCCAGTACTGACAACTGAACGTATCAGTGCCATGCCCGTCTTAGCTACCCAGTCTTGGGTGTAGTACTGCCCCAGTATTGGTAAACAATTTTATCAGTGCGGCGCCAGTCTTGGTAACCAAGGTTGGTTCAGTCTCGGCTGAAGGTACTGCGCTAGCATTGGCAACAGTACCACGCCAGTCTTAGTTACCGAGTCTTGGGTTAAGTACTTCCCCAGTATTGGTAAACAATTTTATTAGTTCAGTGCCAGTCTTGGTAACCAAGGTTGGTTCAGTCTCGGCTGGAGGTACTGCGCTAGCATTGGCAACAGTACCATGCCAGTCTTGGTTACCGAGTCTTGGGTTAAGCACTGCCCCAGTATTGGTAAACAATTTTATTAGTTCGGTGCCAGTCTTGGTAACCAAGGTTGATTCAGTCTCGGCTGGAGGTACTGCGCTAGCATTGGCAACAGTACCACGCCAGTCTTGGTTACCGAGTCTTGGGTTAAGTACTGCCCCAGTATTGGTAAACAATTTTATTAGTTCGGTGCCAGTCTTGGTAACCAAGGTTGGTTGAGTCTCGGCTGGAGGTACTGCGCTAGCATTGGCAACAGTACCATGCCAGTCTTGGTTACCGAGTCTTGGGTTAAGTACTTCCCCAGTATTGGTAAACAATTTTATTAGTTCAGTGCCAGTCTTAGTAACCAAGGTTGGTTCAGTCTCGGCTGGAAGTACTGCCCCAGCATTGGCAACAGTACCATGCTAGTGATGGTCACCGAGTCTTGGGTTAAATACTGTCCTAGTATTGATAAACAATTTTATTAGTACAGTGCCAGTCTTAGTAAGCAAGGTTGGTTGCGTCTCGGCTGGAAGTAGTCCCCCGGCATTGGCAACAGTACCATGCCAGTCTTAGTTACCGAGTCTTCGGTTAAGCACTGCCCCAGTATTAGTAAACAATGTTATTAGTACAGTGCCAGTCATGGTAACGAAGGTTGGGTGGGTCTTGGCTGGAAGTACTGCCCCAGCAGTGGCAACATTACCATTCCAGTCTTGGTTAACGAGTCTTCGGTTTAGTACTGCCTCGGTATTGGCAGACAATTTTATCAGTACGGTGCCAGTCCAAAAAATATGGATTGAATGAAAAATGTAAGTTTTGCTTCCTCATAGAGAAACTTTGTGACGATGAAAACATTTTTTTTCAGTTTTCAATATCAACGTGCTCAAAATGTCCCAAAACCTCGAAAAATCAAATTCACAAACAATGTCTGCATGCATGTGCGCCTGTGTGCGTATGCGCACGCATGTACGTTCTGGCACTGTAAAATTAAAACGTCTGTAACTCGAGAACGGTTTGGGTTGAAGGGCTCCTGTGTCGCTCAGATGTTAATCTGTACAATCTCTTTATTCCCTGCAAATTTTGTCGAGAGAACTAAAAAATTACAAATTTAACAGCATTTTTTAATTTAAAAGAAATGTCTGTGACCACGTTAATTTGCAAAAAATTTCAGAATTTTGTAAAATTTTTTTTTTACAAATAGAGTATCATGAAATGACGGCTGGTATTGAATTTAGGGAATTTAGGGAATGAATTTTGGACACTTTCGAAATATGTCAAACTGCTCTAATTTTTGCATATATCAAGATACTGTGGTGATTTTTTTACACAAAGTATTGTAAAAGTAAAGTTGCTATAACATTTGGAGAGAATCCCGAACCATTACAGACTCCTCTGGACTCTTCTGTCTCCTTACGGATATCCATAAATTGGCTAAGTAGACGATGTAATTTTATTTCACTATTTCGCGTGTTCGTTCTGAACGTACGCCGCGACTCTGGCGGCTCTCGCGCCTTCTTGCGTCGAGGCAGACATTGTTATGCCTCGACACAATGCGTGTGTGTCAGTGGTCATTCGCTACGTCGGGCGCACACGGTTGAAGATTGTTTTCTTCCCGCATACTGTCCCTCCGCGGCAAGTATACACTTCGTGTGAGTATATGCACCTATATACCCACACGCTGATCCACGCTCAGCGTCAACAAAGAATTAGGATTTCTTTGGCAGCGTTGGGCATCAGTCTTTCTCGTGCCGTCTACGTGTGAACTTGTTTCAATCCCCAAGTGCTTTTCATCTATTCCCATTCGTTTTTATACAGTACACTTTTTCTATTATTATAAATTAATTTTTCTCGTCTTAACACGAATTCGAGTGCTCTAAGTGTGCTATAAAAATTCGAACGTTCTATAAGGTGAACCAGGTAAGATATACAAAGAATTTTTCTTTTACTTGTTTTTTCATTTTATTTTGTATTTTTTGTCTACTGCATGTTAAGGCATAATAAACAATTCATTTATTTTCTCTCCGTTCCTTACTTGCTGTGGGACTGCGCTATCTTTCTGTCTCTCTCTCTCTCTCTCTCTCTCTCTCTCTCTCTCTCTGTCTCTTATATTTTCTTTACTTATTCTATCATTTATTTTAAAGAATTTGTTCAATTTGATCAGGGAGTCTCGGAGGACAAGGGGAAAGAAAACGCTTTGGTAAATACAATGTTATTTACTTTGACCGAAATTATGTATGCTGATGTAAAATTACAGAAGAGCATCTTAATTCATACTAAATACTCTGGAAGTGGCTATATTTTTCAATTCTGTTTAGATGGAGGTGATGAGATCCTTGGTGGGTTCACCGACCGACGGAAAAGGTGTTATCCGCAATGTGATCGCTGGCCTGATATCAAAGGCGGTGCAGGAAAAATACTCGGCTACGGGGAAACCAGGCGCGAACGGTATAACGAAAAAATCCTTCAGTGCGACAATAACGTACAAACGTATGAATGGTAAATATTTTTCAAATTTTTACTAATATAATTTTTAGAACTGGGTGCAATGAAATAATTTTTTTATTTCAGATATTTTTTAGATACGATCGGGAAAAAAAAAACTACTGCGGTGGAAATATTTTCGACAACCAGCCGATGTTTATCTGATGCCGGTGACCGGGAACACGCCGCAACTCTGGCCCAATATTGGCAGCCGGTACTAGTCACCAATACTATGCCAACGCTTGCCAAGCGGAGGACCGGTGTTATCATTTCGGAATTGGGCCAGTATTGTTTACACGATCTGACCCAATATTAGCATTCAGTATCCGGCCAGTACTGGCGTCAGTACTGAGCCAAGTTTCCAGTCTATACATGGGCATATACCAGCAAAGTACTGATTTACTGTTTGTCTCAAGACTGGCTACAATATCTGGCCCAAAACTGGGCACTTATTCTGAGCCAATACCCGTAAACAGTGTCGGGCCGATTCACGCCGCCATAACTTGGACCGGTGTTAACAAACCAATTTTGTCTCAATAGTGATTCCGACTTGGGCAAGGCTTGGCCCTTGGGAGCCTGCCCGTATTAGCAGCCCTGGCATCAGTACTGAGCCAAGACTAAGCCAAGTCCTCAGTCTATACACGGGCATGTACCGGCAAAGTACTGATTTAGGGTTTGTCTCAAGACTGGCAATGATATCTGGCCCAAAACTGGGCACTTATTCTGAGCCAATACCCGTAAACAGTGTCGGGCCGACTCACGCCGCCATAACTTGGACCGGTGTTAACAAACCAACGTTGTCTCAATACTCATTCCGACTTGGGCAAGGCTTGGCTCTCGTCCAAGTACCAGATGCCTGCCAGTATTGGCAGCTCTGGCACCAGTACAGTGCCAATACCAAGCCAGTTTGCAATACGTACATGGGCTATTCCTTCATTATTTATCATGCTTAGGATATTGGTGAGAAAAAATCTGGAACTTGGCACACATATTGTACACATTATGAGGTACATGACCAATTTTTAAAATATTTTTCCAGCAATAATTGCCATTATTACTAGCCTTGCAATGACAAGCTCGTTATCATTTTCTGACTTTCTTTCATCAAAGACTTTTTATTGATGCTCTAATGCAATTGTCGACTTGACTACAGACTGCACGCATAACAAAAAAGTTCGATTTGTATAAAAAGATTTTATACAATCGTTTTAACTCACGTTAAGGCATGGTTCACAGCTTCATTCGCAAATGCTGCTCCTGATCATGATTTGAAATTTTTCAAACAAATATATGGCTACCGGAATATAAATTCCCTTGTGAGCAAAGTTGCTCTGAAAAAATGTCGAACCATCTTTGGTATTTGAACGCTGAAAGTGCTGCGATGGCATTTTTTTTATGAAGACATTCTCGCTGATATTGAAAGAAAAATGGCCAAAAAATTACGAACGAGTTGCCTGAACATGAAAATCAAAACGAAATTTCTAAAAGATATGAAATTTCTCGATGAGCCGTTGCTTATTTGATGGGTGAAAACGTTGATTTTTCCATAAGCGCCCAATCGATAACGTTTTTCAGAATATTCCAGATCGATTGTAGCTTCCAAAAAAACGACGTGTCCGAATGGCAATTGGACATAAATTATCAGTTGGGTTCGCAAATTGTCAAAAAATTAAAAGTCGTTAATAACGTCGCGGAAAGAGAGATCAAGCGCATTACTGAATATAATAATAGATTGACATGCGACGAGGAACAGAAACAATTCATTGTTCAAGTTGTCCGCGAATACCCGAAAATGTATCTAAATGTAAACAACAGGACTCTAAGCCGTCTGGTCCACTAATAAAATTTTACTTTGGCACTTTTTTGTGTGTGTTTTATTTTGCAAATTATGTTTATTCGATAATTATAGTATTCATTGCGATAATTTATTTCAATGCAACGAATTTTTGGCTCAGGTTTAATTCAAAGTTGAAATATAATTTTAAGGAGTTTTTATACTTCTAATACAAAATGAAACTTTTCTATTATGTTTAAGTTCTTTTTTTTCCTAGGGTACACACACTGTTCGCGATTGTTACCTATTTTTCCCCTATTGTGACCGATTCTTTCCTCGACTGTTTTACACATACTCGTTTTTTCTTCACCTTTCTCCCTGTTCCTCCCCTCCTTGCGGCCGCAGCCGACTTTGCCCTCTGTATAATATTCATCATGACATTTCTGTCATGGGTATAGGGAAATTGCGGAAAATCTATACCACTACAGCCGGTCATAAATTTGTCATTACTTTTAGTATTAATATTGCCTAATTCTAACATTTATAGGTTTAACTAGAATAGAAGACGTCTTTATAAAATACGACCATAATTCTAAATACTTTTTCAATATGAAAAACTATCACTCAAATGTTGTCCTAAAAAATTCAAAACGATCCCCTGCTCTAGCTTAAAAATCGCGCCCAATTCGTATTTCGTTTAGTGGACATCATTTACTGCGATAAACGAACCGCAAACGGTGTAAAGTTCGTCCAAATGCCGTTCTAAGCTAGGTAACGCCATATAAGCGCTACGTTTGTGGCTGAACGACGTGACAGAGTCGCTTGATTGAACAGTCCCCTGATGAGTAGCTTTTCTATCATTTTATGTGATTAAATTAAAATTATTTCATACATCATTTATTTATTTAATAAGGTAGCACGTACACTACCGGCGGAAAGTTTCCGGACAAGAGTTGGAAATAGTGCCCGAACGGTTCTTTATGCCATTTCGCCGGTAGTTGGGCTAGGCCAATTTGACCAACGGCATTTTAAAGAGGGGGGATTTACCTACATTTTGGCTTATCAAAAAAATGTTTACGATTTTTTTTACACTTGGCACCCAGTTTTGAAAACGACAATTTTTTGACGTTTTTTTGTTGTTTTGTGAGTGGATCTCGTTTACAGTAAAAATCTTTTTTATGCATTTCTCCTATTAAAATCATAAAAGGGGAAGCCTAAGCTTCAATTTCGTTTTGTAGAAAAATTTTTGCGATTTTTTTCCCCAAAAATTTTTCTTTTTTTCGATAAAAATATACAATATGAAAATTGCTCCGGAGTACGAAAACGACGGAGTACGAAAACGACGAAGAAACGTCCACGCACTCTTTACGTGTTACAATGAAAAAATTATCAAAAATTATTTCGACTCAGTACTTCTTCGGCAAGCATCGAAAAAACGATCGCGTTAGATTTTCCTGTCGTATCGTGTCGAATAATATATTGAATTTGAAGTGTGATTAACTATTAATTTATTGACGGTTAATTAAATAAAATTTTCGACTTCTTAGAGTTAATTTTATTTTTATTTTTAAGAAAAAAATGGGTCGTCGACCCAATTTAAGCATCGAAAAGCGTGCATCAATCCTTGCTCTTTGCAATGAAGGGTTCGAAATTCGCTACATTGCAAATCGATTGAAAATACCCAAATTAACCGTTGGGGATGCTATATAACGCTTCAGAGAGACACAATCGAACCGCGATGAAAATCGTTCCGGGAGGCCTCCTGTTACTTCCAAAGCGGAAGACCAATCAATAATTGTGATGTCTAAAAGGAATCGAAAACTTACGGCGGCAAACATCCAAGCGCAGTTTGTCGAAAGTCGTGGAAAAAACATTTCAATTACGACGATTAAACAACGCTTGCGCAGCGCACAATTATACGGAAGAGTCGCAACGAAAAAGCCACTCTTGCGCCGTGGAAACAAAAAGAAGTGATTGAATTGGGCACGCAAGCACAAGAATTGGACGATCGAAGATTGGAAACGGGTGTTATGGACCGACGAATCCAAATTTGAAATATTTGGAGGAAAAATCGCAAAAATTTTTCTACAAAACGAAATTGAAGCTTAGGCTTCCCCTTTTATGATTTTAATAGGAGAAATGCATAAAAAAGATTTTTAGTGTAAACGGGGTCCACTCACAAAACACCAAAAAAACGACAAAAAATTGTCGTTTTCAAAACTGGGTGCCAAGTGTAAAAAAAAATCGTAAACATTTTTTTGATAAGCCAAAATGTAGGTAAATCCCCCCTCTTTAAAATGCCGTTAGTCAAATTGGCCTAGCCCAACTACCGGCGAAATGGCATAAAGAACCGTTCGGGCACTTTTTCCAACTCTTGTCCGCAAACTTTCCGCCGGTAGTGTATGACCCTTAATTCTAGAAAGATTTCAAATGATTTAGCTTCAGATAGCTTTTATGCAAAAATAACAGTTCCCTGTGCACAGTCCCCTGTCAATTTATGACACAGGAGACTGTTTTATTCTCCAGGGGACTGTTTTATTTTCGAGCATGGTCAGGTATTAGCTATCTTCTAGTTACCATTACCTAGTTATCATTACCTAAATTTAATTTCAGTTCAGTTCGTACCTAGTTATCATTGCCATTATCTAGTTATCATTACCTAAGAGAAACCGGACGTTTCCGGGACCGACAGTATGCTGTTCCTTTTAGGTAATGATGACTTTTGAGATGACGAATGCCAGCATTTCAATTTTGGAACAGTGAAGTAAGAAGGAAAGACACAACTTAACGTTGATGATATTTACACGGACTCTGCAAGCCATTCGTCTCAAATTTTGACACAACATTCTTCATGCATTCTTGACATGCAAAAAGTGTCGGCTTTTTATTCATATATGTTGAATTTATTACTGCCTTCCGTAATACATACTTTGTTTTTTATTTTCAAGAAAAAACATCCATGGGACAACTTTGTATGGGCGACTTTCCATTTAGTAGAGAAAGACACACGCATATATATATATAACTGGCTTTTCGCGTCTCCCGTAAATCACCACTATAAAAATCCCTATGGAGTGACAGAATCTCGTCGCCTCATTCCTCTCCCTCCCTTTTTCTTTCCGGACCCCTCGAGAGTTGCGAACGAGAGAAGAGAAAAAAAATTATAAACGCACCACGCGAAAACAAGTCAACGTGTTTTTCGTTTCGAGAGGCTGGGGGCCTCTCTCTCTTATATGCTTGCGCAGCCCCCTCGACCCGTAGCTTTAATCGCGATCGTCCTTTCCGTGTCTTCGATGAATGACACAGGCTTCCTATTTTGCCCTCGTCCCCCTGCCCGGTCTGACGTCGTACGGGTACCTGCCCCAATTTACAACCCCCGCGGATGAACGTCTTCACGGACGAACGCGTACGAATAATGAAAAGACGAGACTACTGGCCCTCTATGCGTATAATGTATATATATATGTGTATGTGCACACACACACACGCACACACACATGTCGAAAAAAGGGAGAATGATTTTGCGAGAGCGAGAGAGATATTCTATGGGCGCAGTAATCCCTCTCCCTCTGGATAATGAACCCGAATAAACGCATATATATATATATATATATATATATATATATATAGCCCTGGACCAACTCGTCTCTCTCGTCCATGCTAACGAGATCGTAATGCGATCGCTCCTAATGATATTTACCAAAGGATACACAAGCGCGCACTCGGTAGATCTCCATTATCCAGCCTACCGTAAATGCATAGCGAGCAGAATTTTGCGGTAGACTATGGAAATCGATTTTTGTCTCTGGAATCGTCATGTCATAGGTTATCGCTACTCTGAAATTTTATTTACTCGCTACTTCAATGGTATTTATTGGCAACGTAACGTTTTTCTGTTTCGTCGATTCTCTGCATTGTGTATATGCGTAAACTTGATAAGGCTTCACTATTCTGCTTTTTTGCCAACGCAGGTGGCTCGAAAGGACGCGCTTTGCCGAACAGACCGCCGAGCTTCCGGTCGATCAATCTCGTCCTACGGGGTAAACGGAGCTCCGCAGCTTGGATGGATATGGAGCGGGTGTGAAGATCCCTCGACGTGTCAAAAGCGAATGGATTTAGAGTATTTAGTATCGATGCGTTTGTAGAGCAAAAGTGCGAGTTAAAAATTAATTCCCGCATGCTGTTCGTGTATATATATATATATATATATATATATATATATATATATATATATATATATATATATATATATATATATACACGTTGGATTATTTATTTATCGCACATATTAAATAAATATAAAAGTGAATAAATGAATAAAATACATTGTAGTATATGTACATATATTGCGTTCTTGACGGGAGCTGGCGACAAGTCAAGCGTCCATGCAACCCAATGGCAAGAGAGCCCCCCCCCCCCTCTCTCCCTCTCTCTCGGATATTATAAGGCGATCGCAAAATTAGATTTCTGGAAGACCGGGCCCGATTTTATGCTAATCGAATTGAATATTGATGAGGTGTTTAACGCGGCAGAGTACTTTCTCTTCTCATCAAGAAGAGCCTCCGCGAAATTACGGATAATCAAAGCGTCGGAGCGAATTGAACACGTAATTGCACATCGAGCGAAGACGCGAGGACAAATAAATTTGTGGGCAAAGAGAAATGACGAGGCGGCTCTACCGTATAAATTTTCTCGTGCATGCGTGACGTATCATCGTGAGATTATACGAAAGAAAGAGATACAAACCCTCAATATCCGATCGACCACCGTGAAGAATTTGGGTGACCGCGAGATAGGAGGCGAGAGAAAAAGAGAGAGGGCACACCAGTCAAACGATAATGACCACACGCACGACCCCGCGCAACAAAAAGGGATGAGTAAAAACAACCCTCTCTCCCGTGTGTGTATATGTATTCTGGCTGTCACGGATTTCAGAGGATTACACGTCGATTACGAGGATTAATTTTAAACTCGCTCATGACTATCCCTCTCTCTCTCCCTCGCTCTTCGACCCGATCTACGCGTAGGTCGTTCTTGCGTTTTCTTTTTTTTTCCGTAACGTCAGGAAGGGGAGGGGTACCTCGCGCGCGCTTTATACGGTTTGTAGCATATAGCCAACCCTTTTGTGGGTTACTCCATGGTTTTACAATCAGTCATCCGTGCTGTGACACGCTCAAGGGGTTGCACGAGTTGTCTACTTAAAAAAAAAAGCGGATTAGAATTTCATCCCTTCACCCATTTTGAGAGGGAGAAAGGGTGACACGAATTTTCTACGTAAGCGTATGTATGCCTTTGGAGCTTCTTCTTGCTTAGATTGACATTTTTTTTCCTCTTTTGATCGATGTTACGACGCAGTCATCGAGCATCCCCAAAATGCCCCCTCTCGGTCCTTTACAAAAACTCTCGCGGTTTCATGCAGCTTCCTGGTAACTGGTTTATGATCCTTTGCTTCTCCGTCTCTCGAGTTGAACGAATCAGCACAATTTTGCGTGTCACTGTTTACACTGAGCTCAACCCTTATTTGACAGAGCAGCCCTTCGCTTCTTGAGCGTATACATATACGGCATACTGTATTTTGTACTGTGTAGAAAATCATAAAAAACTTGCAAAGAACCTCAAAAGCAAGATTTCGTTCTTTTCGGGATATTTGATATTTCGGAAATCCGTAAGACCATGAGAATTTCCGTGAAAACCGTGATACACGCGTGTCCTGATGATGCTTCGCAGACTTGAGTAATATTAGAGGTGCATGTCGAAAATCGGAAAGCTCCCGTTCAAGCGTTGTTCCAACGCGCGTCAAGCTGGCAAGATGGGCCCGGATTTTTTAAAAGTTTATTCTCCTTTTTTATTTCTTTACTACGGCGTACGATGCATGCTACACGTATGTGTACGTATGAATGATGATGTATGGGTGTCGGACTATATAGGTGCTAGGGGCACGGTAAAGGGTTCCATTGTTGTATATATGGGGGGAGGGGGGAGCCCAACCCTCCCCCCCTGTCCTTCGAAAAGGGTCTGTCGAACGACCCTCTCGCTCCCTCGCCCTATGTTCGCGTATAGGGGTTGGTACCCCATCCCAGCGGCCACGTGAAATATTGCCGAGGCGAGCAACAATCCACGTAGCTACTGTACATACATATTTCGTACGCTATTTTATGCGTATACGTATATACACGAAAAATATTCGCTTTTTAGATTGATAATATATTAATTACTAGATATATTCATATATGGACCACGGATAACTGATATAAAATACGGTATTAGATGACGAATATATAGGTATGTACTCACGAAGTTGCATCGCGAGGAGCCCGAAAGCCGCGAGTCTGGGCCGAAAACTATTGCGAGTATACGTCGATGAATTTCACTGACAAATGTTTTCTTGCTTCTCTTCTGCTCCGGTTTGGATAGATGCTTTCGTTGGACCGCTTTGAAAGTCTCGCGACCCGCGCACCTAGCATAATAATTGAGTGCATGAAAGGGTAATGCGAGAAGGATCGGGTATAGCGAGTCGATTCGAGAGTGTATATATACGCGCACTCATCGTGCTTGTCAGGTGCGTTAACAAAGAGGAATGCAAATGGCCCGAATCGTTAATTCTTTCGAGAAAACGAGATACAGTGAGGGGGGGGAGGGGGAGAAGCGTTTATTCTGTACTCTGGAACCGAACTTCCCTAAGAGTACCGTGCAGCATGAGAGTGAGAGAAGGAAAAAAAGGGTGACCGCAATTAAGAAGAACATGGAGGGACGCCGGAAATTTGAGATTTCATCGGGGCTCGAGGATTGCAGCCGATGGTGGAGCTGGTTTTTTTTTGCTCTGTTTTTGTCGTTTATATGCAAATACAATCTGGCATGGTTTTAAAGATTCGCCTCGCCTATGATACACGATGCTGTCGCGTACATCAATGGCCAATGTTGAATCTCGTTTTATCTGCGTATGTGTATATATTATAGTACACAGCTGACTTGTATATGCCTCCTTTCGACAATGAAAAATAATAAACCGTGATAAATAGCTGCGAGCAAAGAGAGAATGACGAGCATGGCTCGCTATTAAACGCGTCTGTGTGTGCATACACCATAATAGCATGGCACTGTCTCCCTCTTCCAGGTGCACAAACGTAATACTCAAACTCCTTTCTGTACACTCGTGCAAATACGAGTATGTGTACGAATCATCGTCCTTTTCTCTCTCTCTCTCTCTCTCTCTCTCTCTCTCTCTCTCTCTCTCTCTCTCTCTCTCTCTCTCTCTCTCTCTCTCTCTCTCTCTCTAGGCAAATAGGATGGCAAAGGGGTGAATATCGTCGTCGAATTTTCCATACCCAATGACAAGCTTCATTTGATCGGCGCACACTCGTGTCAATGATAAAGGGGCGGAACGTCATTTTTTGTTTCTTCATTTGTTTTTATCGTGCTTTGGTTGCCCCCAAGAGTATTGCAAAAACACTGAGAGAACCGAACGGAAAGATTCTTGGCGTGGGATCCGCAGCGAAAAAATAAAATAAAATAATTTCTCCACGGCGACAGATTAAGGGGCGTTGCAGACTCGGGGCCAAATCAGTCGTCATTGTTTTACGCGAGGCTCTGAAAATTCCCGTTCGATATTTATCGCGCGCGAAAACTAAAGCGACGCTCGTATCCGTTATATACAGTCAAACCTCGATATAACGAAGATTTGTCGATTCCCTTGCGATAGATGACCGAAACCTTCATACAACAACGTAATAATATACATTGGGCTCCAATTGTTAATTGCTTGTAAAAATGGCTTTAATTTAAACCTAAAAGTCGATATAACGAACTTCCCTAGAGATTCGTTATATCGAGGTTCGACTGTAGCACACCAGATCCCTGATTGTGTACCCTAGTCTAGCTGCATGAGCGACACAAAAAATGCTTTCGCATACACCTATATGCCACGCAATACTCTTTATGTATTGCGTGGCGAATAGTTACGCGGCGACAGGGTAATTTTAGAATGATTTTTTTTAATTTGCCGTTATATTAGACATTAGAATGTATAATGGTGTATTATATTAGGTGTACAACTTAGTTCGGTCCGTTTTCAAAAGATGGCTCTAGGTGCTATAAATGGTTGACGGCAACAGCTGATTTTTGCTGTATCCTGAAGTATCAACATCTCTTAACCAAATATCGTTTGCAGACCTTTGAGTTTTGCGCATCAAGTCTAATTTTTACTGCGGTGAAAATGTCGTATTTCGTCCCAAATAAGTAGCATTTGCGGGAAGTGTTGATTTTCTGTTTCAATTGGAAGAAAAGTGCAGCTAAAACCCACCGAATGCGTGTGGAAGTTTATGGTGTACAGCTACAGGCAACAATTGATCCGTTTAAAGCGAGCTATAGCCGAAAAACGTCCAGAATATGCGACTAGACACGAGTTCATAATCTTTCAACATGACAATGCTCGGCCTCACGTTGCTATTGTGGCAAAAACCTTGCCCCTCTTCTGATTACCATTTGTTTCGATCGATGCAGATCGCTTTGACTGGAATACGCTTCACGTCCCAACAGGGTATCCAAAATTGGCTCGATTCTTGGCTTCAAAAGATGAACGCTTCTTCCGCGACGGAATTCATAAATTACCAGAAAGATGGGGAAAAGTGGTGACTAGCGATGGACAATATTTTGATTAATGTATTAATTAATTTTATCATTCAAATAAGTGCGTATTTTAAGCAAAAAACGGACCGAATTAAGTTGTACACCCGATATATTTACTGAAATATCGTGTATGTCATGTCGTTGAATCATTAATCACCTCGTCGAACAGCGAGAGGAGTTAACGGTGCGTCGCGACGGAAATGGTTCGAATTAATGTCTGTTTCGTGGCGCGTTAGCGCTGGGAGACACGTCCACGCTTCTTATAGCCGAATTTCTCGAGGATCTAGCACGATTTCCTTGACGAGGCATCCACGAACCTGCGAAAGCATACACGCATAATAAAATGTTGATGATTCGCAGCAGTTTGAAAATTATTGTAGAATATAAACTTGTTTTATTGCCAATTGAATGAAAAGTTTCCAGACCCGTGCAATTATTTTTGCCGCGAAGAGCCTTACATTGGCGAAATCTTTGCGCTTTACCAACGGTCAATACCAATATACGTTTCGACATCTCGCGAAAGCAGGCCGCACGCGGCCGTATATGTATATGGAACGATCGCCGAAGGTAAATGCAATTTTGCACACCCACACACACGGGCAAAGACAAACGTACTCTTTTCTCACGCAAAGTTTGCCGGCTTCGCCGTGTAATCCGGTGCGGTTTGTTTTTTCGATTCTACTTGCGATGTGGATCAATTTTCATAGACTCTGCGTAAATAGAAGCGTGCGCGCGATAGAGGTCGGACGCCACGTGACGCAGTGTGTGCGTGTGTGCGTGTCGGACACGTGGTAAACGGGTTTCATGTAGGAGAAATATAAGAGCAAGAAACAAAAAGAAGAGAAGATCTTTTTCATTGAATAATATGAAGAAGCGAGACGATCAGAATTCAAGAATATTTTACAATCAAGAGTTACTTGTGTGTATGTGTGTGCGTACACACACACGCACACAAATATATTGATTACCTTCTTTTTAATTGTCGGAGGCTCGAAATTGACGCATGCATGAAGCGCGTCTCGGAGATCGCTGCAAAAGTGTGCAGTGCAACGCGCACTCCCTCCCCTCTCTGAGAGAGAGAGAGAGATTTCTCTAGCGAGACGCGGAGGATTCGCGACGATAAGGAATAATTACGCGAGCGCAGGTCAATAGTAACGGCGCGCACACGTCGCTGGGGCGCCGAGCCTCTCTTGCTCTCCGTGCGCCCCCGTTCTCTCGATCTTTGTCGCTCCCTCTCCTCTCCCTCTCTCTCTCTCCGTCTCGCAGCTTGGCAAGCTGCACAGTCTCTTCCTCGTTGGCGACGGCGTCGTCTCGCTTTCGTCAGCCCGAAATCCCGCATTTTCCTCGTCAAACTCGCGAGAGCAAACGTCACGGCTCTCAGATACGCGGCGACAGTCCTCCGCAACGCATCTTTTGAGGAGAGAGGCGCAGGTCGAGCAGCTACGATTATCGTTTCGATCCAGCCGAGTATCAAACACAATAGGGATCGTCGACTCCAAGTCCAGCACCTGCACGAGTAACGAGCCGGTAAATAAATCACTGGCAAATGATTATCCATGTGACATTCAAGATTCAACTTAATTCGTGTATTTGTATAACATCCTATCTGTGTGTGCATGGGGGGGGGGGGGGGGGGGGGGTGATTAATTTCCATAGCATTCCTTGGAACGTACATTTGGAGGGAATCGGAAGAAAAAAATAATTTAAACCAAAACATGTGATACGCTTACGCGCAACATACCCACACACAAATGTATATTATGTTGATAAATACGGATAAATGATAGTTGAACTTGGGTTTCTCGTGAGTGCATCTAGCGCCAAAGTGGTTCATGTGCTCCAAAGTGGCATGTGTTAAACCGAACGCGAGTGCGGAGATAAATATTTGATAAAACATTTAAAAAATGTTTTCTCAATATTTCGCGATGACGCGATCATTCTAGTTGGCGAGTCAAGTGCACCAGCTTGGTGCGTATA
Source organism: Ophion ellenae (assembly GCA_963210295.1). NCBI lineage: Eukaryota > Metazoa > Arthropoda > Insecta > Hymenoptera > Ichneumonidae > Ophion > Ophion ellenae. Next base: position 415,390 of record OY723393.1, read on the forward strand.
TAAATCTGTGTAACAATGGAGACTTGACACACGTGGCCGAGTCCCCGCTCCGCGTTTAGTCGTCAAATTGACCGGTTGAAACACTTAAGAGAAGCGTTGCGCGAGACCGAGAGGCAACTTTGTACAATATAGTTGTGGCTAGTTAGGTGCAATGAACACGATCTTGGTCGGGGAAGCGCAAGTCCAACGATACTGGTTTCTATTATTCCCATTGTTGCGAAAAATTCACAAACTACGCGTCTTTGTTTTTTACGTATGAAATTTTAGTACTTGGGACAAAAAGGGATTGGTCGTCTCGTCGCGATGCCACGGAAGAAAAAGGATTCCGAGGAATCGAATCTCTCAACATTGACCGAAATAATAAACAGAGAGGAGGGTGAGGACAAGGAGAACGGGAAGCGCCGAAAAAGATGGACTTTGTGGTCGAGGAGGGTGTCCTCGTGGGGGTTCAAATTACGCGAGGCTTTTGAAGAATCTCAGGGTTTCCGATTAAGCGATCTAACGAGTTACGAGAGATTCGTGAGGCTGATGTATCGACCGAGCGATCCAGCGAGTTTGGGAGTAGCCAGAGCACTCTTTGGTGAGCTACGAGTCTATGAAACATTTCGCTAGCAAGGTATATGTATATATAAGCCGGAGTCAGAGAGCTCATCCTAATTGATGGCAAACTGGCTTCAATTGACCGCACATGGAGGGGAAAGAGAACGACCGTAAAAAAAAAGAAAACGTAAAAAGAAACTCTTCAACTTCATTAGTAGAAGAAACTTGAAGAAAAAACTTGATAACATTGTCATAAGATGTTTCGTTAAAACTTAACCGATGTTACTTTGTCAATACGAGACGTTCGTTAAATTAGTTGACGTAGGAAAAATGATGTAACTCGCGCGCGCGCGCGAGTAGATTCCGTGCAATTAATTACGAAAGGTACATGCCGTTTTTTGGGCTCGTCACTCGAAGCAAACGTCGGAAAAATTGCGCAGGTCTTTGCATGGTCGTTGACGTCGTTGAGGAACGCGGTCTTGCCGATATCGATCTGAAATGGGGCGACCCGAACGGCTGCCACTTTCCACTGATCCACGGAATGGAACGTCCACCGTTGCCGATCATGATACTTATTTACGCGACAATGTGGATCGGCGCGTTCGGCATAATGCTCGGATTTTACTTCAAGCTCGCTTGCGCCTGTTTCGCTATACCGTACTGGTACATATTCCTCCTGGACAAGAGCTTCTGGAACAATCACACGTATTTGTACGGGATCGTGGCAATACTATTCTGGGGTACCGGGGCCAATCGTTACCTGTGAGTGTAAGCCGTGGATCGAAGGACCAGCCCGGCGAAACGCCGCGAGATCAATGCCGAATGTAACTCGTTTTCCAGAGCGCTGGACAGCAGACTTTCCGACCAGAGGGACGCCAGAGTTCCACTCTGGAATTACTTTATTCTGAGGTTTCAATTCTTCGCGCTCTACTTTATTGCGGGGCTAAAAAAGTCCAGCAGGGAATGGCTCGAGGGTTACGCAATGACGAATCTCTCGAGACACTGGGTCTTTGATCCGTTCAAGTGAGCTGTTTAGCAAAATTACCAACAAAATTGGATTGACGGGAGGGAAAGGAGGTCTATCCGATAGTTGTCGGGTTTGTTTATTTGCCTCAGGAGCTTCCTGACGACGCAACAAACGGACTTTCTCGTCGTTCACTGGTTCGGCTTTCTCTTCGATCTGACGGTAGGCTTCTTCATGCTCTTTCCCAAAACACGAATTCCAGCAATGGTCTTTTGCGCGGCTTTTCACTCGATGAACTCGAGGCTCTTCAGCATAGGTAAGCAACTAGATAGAGAAGATCGACAATTGTTTCATTTTTTTGGTGTTCCTTCAAACATTTGTTGTACCCCGCGAACGCGACACAGGCATGTTTCCCTACGTGTGCCTGGCGACAATGCCGCTCTTCTGTAACGTCGATTGGCCACGCAAGGCGGCTGCTTGCTTCACCGCAAGTTCCCTCCTCGACCATGCCGACAAGAAAACGGCATCTCCCGATCGAACGTCGACCACCGAATATTCCGAGGTGCCTGAAGAAAAAGAGAAAAAGTCGGACGATGAGAATGAGGATAGGGTCGAAGCTCGGAGAGAGCCAAGAGACGCCAAGAGGAAGTCCCGACGTGTCACAAGGAGACAAAAGTTAATCGTTGCACTGCTCCTTTGGCATATCGCTCTACAATTTTTCTTGCCCTACTCGCACTTCATCACCAAGGTACGTTGTCAAGAAGAATCCGACAAGATTGTTCGAAAGAACCGAGCTTCTTCTCTTCCAGGGTTACAACAATTGGGTGCCAGGACTGTACGGCTATTCTTGGGACATGATGGTTCACACCTGGGATATTATATTGATCGTGATAAAGATACACGACAATGAGAACAACGAGGATCTCTTTGTGAATCCACATGCGTGGGTTCAGAACGACAGATGGGCTAAACACGGAGACATGGTTCGACAACACGCTCGATGTCTCAGGGTGCTTTAATTTCTCATACAACAAAGTCGTCTTTGTCCTAGTCGAAAGAACGTAACGAGCGTTCCATTCCAATCGTAGGACAATCTGCTGCGTCGGAAGGAGAGGGTCCTTGGCTCGTCTGTAAAAGTCGCCGACCGCGACAAATGGGAGAGACTCTCATCCAATCTCAGTGTGTACGCGGACGTGTGGTGTTCCCTGAACGGACGCTTTCAGCAGAGAATATTCAATCCTAACGTGGATATGCTGACGGCGGATTGGCATCCGTTCAAGCCCGTCTCTTATCTTGTGCCTCTTCTCTCGCAATTCAGCTCTTATAGATACAAGCTAGACGATGTACAAAGGCACGTTTACAGCTGGTCCGATTACACGGACGTTTTCTTCGTCGCCGATTATCCGGGTATGCAACTGGAAAATTACATAAGCGACGATTTTTCCAACGTCTCGGTGAGTGTGCTCGAGGGTCAGGTCGCTTATAGCGAGGAGGGAAAAACGTCCGAGATGAGGGTGGGCCAGGGCGATCGAGTGGCAGTCAAGACGGGCAAATTTCACACTATAAGGACCACGAGTTCTCATCCCTCCTGCTACATGTACACGTATACCAATCGCACTCGACAGGACGCCGGCAGGTAATTATTTTGTTGATTTGGACTTGAAAAAAAAAACATTGCATCTTTCAACGGAATTACAATGTACGGCAGATCCGAGCAAGCCGAGAAGAGAAAGGAAGCTCTGCCCATACTCAGGGAATTGAAGTACAAGTGGAACGCGTGGCTACGAGCTCTCGGACACATAGCCAATTCGTTTTTCTATCTGGTCTACGACGTTCCGATGACGAGGAGAGTCAGGAAGGACTAGGAGCAATATATAACAAAGAAGTCCCGACATCTCGTGAATGGCCATCGACGCGACAAGACCATCATTGTTTCATAATGTACCGGACGAGGACTACTCAAGCTGCTACCGTATATATGTATATATATATATTTACATTCGCCGAATGGTTTCATACGAGATTTCGTACAAATTGGACCTTGGTGCGATCTTGTGAGAGAAGAAAGCGATCCCGATATCGATGCGCCGAGAATATTATATATTTTATACTCGTCTGAATGTATTTATGAATAAATCAATGATGAACGGACGGCGCCATTTCGATAATCGATGTAATTCGTACGATCCGAGCTGTTGTTACGATTGTATTTGAATTCGATGTGAGCAACGGTAATAAAGACATGGCTTATTATGGGAATGAAATATTTACTCGAGTAGCTTCGTATCGTCCGTGTTGGCCGTCAATTCTAAGACCTCGAACGACGCGCGGTTTTCGCTTCATTTTCGTTTTCTCGCAAATTGCCTCGGTGCGAAAAAACGATTGACCGCTGTATGCACCAAAGTCGAAATGCTACCCCTAGATGGCTAATAGACAGACACAGACAGCTGATAACAACGTATGCGCAAAACATACATCTATATATAGCACATAGTGGCTAACTTCCGCAGCGCCGCTTATGCGGAACCTAATTTGGGCCGACTTTTACGGGCGCGCCAGAAGGCCAGAGTACGGAAATTGGACTTGTTCTCTGTAGTCTCCTTGCTTGAAAAAATGAAACAAAACGTTGCGTTTGTGGGTAGTCGGTGAAAAAATAATACCGCTCGATTAATATATAGTTACATAGGTTAGCTGTCATCTGTCCCACAGTAGCCGCCGGATACCCAGCACGTTAATATGTACATACCGCCGCTATGCTTGCGCGAGTTTAGAAACGGATGATGCATGCCATAACGACAATTTTGAAAAATCCTTCAACGGATGAGCCATCAAAATAACATTGACAAACTGTATAGGATGTTTTCCCTCGATAATCATTTATCCATGTTATCAGTATAGTGACGTAACGTGTTTAGAATGCCTGTACCAACGATTCGAACGGAGCTCCGTCAATCACGTGAGAAACGACGACCTACGTCCGTCTCTCGAAGAAGAAAAAAAACATCGTAATATATATAAAACATCAACATCGTGGACGTCGTTCGTGTCCGAGCGATCGCGGAGTGGATAAAGGCAGTTTCGGAATGGAGGAGAACGATGCGCTCCTGACGATACTGGACGAATTGAGCAAAGGATCAAAATTCCTTTGGACCATATTTATTCTGACGTTGACACCGACTGTCTTCAACGGCATGCACTCCATGTCCTATGTGTTCACGACCGAGGTTTGCCGACTTTTCATACGTTATTCGTCGAAACGCTCCGGCGGTACTTTGAACGTGTCCTGTGTTGTCAATCGCGGAAGGTTCCGCCTCACCGGTGCGCGGTGCCACAATTGACGGCGGCTAATTGGAGCGAGCTACAGATCAGACGAGTCGCGTTTGTGGATTCGTGCCGGCTCTACGATTATAATTATACGTATTTTGCGCAAGTGGGTTACGAGAACGCCGCAAAATATATCCAAGAGGGAGGCGCGGCGCAAGATACTTTGCTCTGTTCCGAGTACAGCTTCGAAAACATTGGCCGATCCAGCATCGTGGAGGAAGTGAGTAAGACGAGAGATTTTAAAGGTAGAAGAAGAGTCAGAGAATGGAACTTTTCAGTGGAATCTCGTGTGCGGTAGAGCGGCGGATCGCGCTAACACCTACACGGCTCTGTCCCTCGGTAAGCTCATGGGTGCTGGATTTTTCGGCGTATTTGCCGATCGCCACGGACGCAAGACAACCTACGTCATTGGCATATTTTTGCTGATAATAGCCGGTCCGACGACCGCCTTGGTACCCTGGTTCTGGGCTTTCTTGCTACTGAGATTTGTCACAGGAGCAAGCTTGTCCGCCGTAGGATACTCGTCCATGACAACCCGTGAGTATTCGCCCCGTCGCCTCACGGCTACTCGCGACACGATTCCATTTTTACGCCGTATTCTTTTCTTCTCTATGCCGCTCTCTGTCTCTCGTACCAAAGTCACCGAAGCATCTAGCAGTAAGCACAGACAATGGATGGGAATTGCTTTTAACGCCGGTTATCCCGTCGGTATGGCTATACTTTCCGGATTAGCTTATGTCGCGAGAGATTGGAAACAACTCCAATTAGTTGTGTCCCTGCCCTCTCTGCTACTGCTTTTTCACGCATGGTACATATAAACGAACAACGTGCTTTTTCTCAAAGCTAGGAGAGTAAAAACGCTAGGGCATCTCAAGTGTACGCACAGTATTATTACGGGTTTTTTGCAGGTTCATGCCGGAATCGCCTAGATGGCTGCTGTCGCAGAACCGTAGAAAACAGGCGCATCAAGTGATACGCCGGTACTACGAGCCAGCGCGGCAATGCGTCGGGAAGAGCTCGTTCGCTTCTGCCGCTGGTGATATCCCAGGCACCGATGAGCGGTTGTCCACCAGCTTGGACAACCAGAGCTGTATACGAAACAATTTGCACAGCCTGAAAATAATATTCTCGCACGTGGATCTCAGGCGAAGAGCCTTTATAATGTATTTCTCGTGGATGACTTCGTCGCTCTGCTATTATGTCATAGGTAGCCGAACAAACGACATTTCTTCTCGTATTTTCAACTTTCTTTTTCTCAGAGCTTATTTTTCTCTTGTTTTTTCCTCTTTCCCAGCTCTCAACGTAGACAACTTTTCCGCCGACCATTATACGTACATAATGGTAATGGGACTGACTGAAATACCGGCGTATATCGTACCTTCGGGAATACTGATGATCATGGGACGTCGTCAAGCGGTTGCACTTCTATACACGATCGGTGGTTCGTGTTTGCTCTGCATTCTGGCGATTCCCCGTGAGAATACCGTGGCGATAATAAGCGTCGCGTTGACCGGAAGATTCGCCCTCTCGGCAGTTTACGGTATCGTAATATTGTACACGTCGGAGCTCTTTCCCACAGTCGTGAGAAATTCGGCTATTGGCACGAGTTCGGTTATGGCGCACGTGGGCACGATAACCGCTCCGTATATAGCTGATCTCGTTGGTAAGGCTTGGTGGTGGGCGCCCAGTACACTCTGCGGTATTCTTGCATTGATCGCGGGTGCGTGTTGCCTCGTTCTGCCGGAAACTCGAAACCGAACGCTCGCCGACACGGTGGAGGAGGAAACTGCAAAAGGACGCGGCACGGTTTCCTTCTCGAAACTATGCTCGAATTGAGCTACGTTCCTCAATTATTTTTTTGCTTGCTTTTTTATACCCGTTTTTAAGGCGAAAAAGCGTTTTAGCGAAAACATTCGGGGGCTTCTCGCTGAAATACGATCCACGCACACGGTTGAACACGGCCGGCGGCGCGGGAGGGGTGGTGGCGCGCTCTCTCGTGCCGTTTTATTTTTACCCGTTGAATATTTTACACATTTTTTTATACCGTTACTACATGCGTAATTTTCCCTTGTAATTTTTTCTGTGTAATACAAGTGAAAATTTTAAAAAAGGGCAATAAATCAGTTTTTCGAATTGGACGTATTTCAATTGTCGTGCATGGAACGGTCGCGATGCGGCGCTGCCGATAATGTCCGAGTTGCATTGGTTTCCACGTGAAACAGAGGTTAGGTTCGTTCCTCGAGCACGCGCGTTCCTCTGCATCGGTGATTCGTGACAACGTTGAAGTTTCTTTCGACTCTGCCGCAAAATAATCATTTACGGTGAGAATCGTTACAATTTACATACGTAGAAAGTAAAATTATGATTTTGAGCTGTCGATAATTATTTATTGGGTGAAAAGAATTAAAAAAGTAAAATAAAAATGTGCAGATGACGAGATTCGCGAGAGCCAAAGGTTCAAAGGCGTCGAACGAACGAGTGGCCAACGACGCTACACCCTGGCACGTTATGAGGGAAAACCTGCAAGAAAATAAACCGATGAAGAGCGATCGAGGCCCCAAGGCCAAGTCAGCCAAGGAATTGTTGAGGGAGAAAGCCGACGAGCCTTATTACCACGTTGAGACGGGGGACGTCAACAATGAGTGGGCGGAATTTGATAAAGCAGAAAAAAAGTCAACGAGAAAACAAAAAAAAGTCACAAACGTTGAAGAGAGCATAAAAGGTGAGAAAAAAAAAACAAGTGAAACGGTTAATCCTGAGACAGAGGAGAGCGAACAGCGAGAGCGCGCCAAAAACGGGCGATTGGAAAATTTGCCTAAGCCCGAGAGGGATAGTCCAAAGTTGAAAGAGTCAAAGAAGAAGCGTAAGCTTAACAAAGAGACGATTGCCCCAGAGATAGAGAATCACTGCCAAACTTCCAAGAGCCCGGAACGAACGGGTAAGGATGTTCCTGCGGACCAGAAAATTGTGGAAAGTGCGGTATGCGAAAAGGGAGCATCCATGGGCAGGATAAGCAAACGTCAGAAGCGAAATCGCAAACGCCAGAGTAAGATTGCCGCAATGAAAAGTGAGGAGGATGCCAGGGTGGACAAGAAGGGCGGTACCTTTGACGTTTCTGGCAACGAATGGAGTAGCGACGTACGCTTTGGCAAGATGCCCGGAGAGTCCGTGGCGTGTCCGGAGTTGCCGCCAGGTCACGAAGCAAGCGTATCGACGAGCCAGCCGCCTAAGCCGACCAAACGAAAAGCGCCAAAAATTCGCGACGACAAAGAGCACAAACGTCGCAAGCCCATGACGGGCTCGGTCAAGTGTACAATCAACGGGACAGAGGTGGAAATCGTCATGTACGACGGATATCCCGTGAAGCGCGAGGACGCGGAGAGACTCGGCGACTTGCGGAAAAAGATGGTGATGAAGGGTATACCGAAGTCAGAGATCGACCAGGCGATGAAACTAGAGCGTCGCAAAGCCGAAAAAGCCCTGGCACGCGTGAGGAAACAGGTCTGCTTTCATTGTCGCAAGGCGGGTCACAATTTGTCCGATTGTCCGGAGCTCGGCGAGGAAGAATGTGCTACGGGTATATGCTTCAAATGCGGCTCTACCGAGCACACGCACTTTGAGTGTCGCGTAACGAAAAAGGAGGAATTTCGCTTCGCCAGTTGTTTTATATGTCGCGAGCAGGGACACATCGCGAAGCAGTGCCCCGACAATCCCAGAGGCCTTTATCCTCAGGGCGGCGCTTGCAAGATATGCGGCGACGTGACGCATCTGAAAAAGGATTGTCCCGATTTGACGAGGGAGAAGGACGAGACTACTCTCACTGTTGGCACCATCGCGGAGAGTACCATCGAGTCGCTCGACGACGATTCACCTGAAACTCACGTAGCGAAAAATTACAGTAAAACATCCAAAAGTAAAATTGTTCAATTTTGAGAAGAAAAGCCGAAAAAGAAAAGAAACAAAAGTACAATTTTATGCGAGTTTAGTGTTTATTGAAAGGATTCACACGTACAAGACACGATACCTCGATCCTCGCGCGTCCACCTTCGATGTCAATTCGCGTTTACACACCTGCATGCTTACCGTGTGTATGAACGAAAAAAAATCGTCCCTCCGAATCGCGTTGTGCGATTGGGATATATTATACCAACCGTGTGCATGGGCCGATTGCACCAACTTTTTTTCTTTTTCTTTTTTACACATTACACAAAAACGTCTATGTACACGGTGTAATTTGAAAATTATTATCATGTCCTTGCATTCGTGTCTAACGCTCGTCCTCCGAAATACGCACTTTTAGCCTAATACGAAAGAAGAAAAAAAGACCCCCTGTTCACTTTGTACACAATATTCAGTCGCTTGGCCGATTTTTTTTTTTTTTTTTTTTTTGACGCTTGCGAAATGGCAAACACGCTCGAGTTATCGCGATAATATAATCAACATATATTTATATTCTTTAGCTACTTTACATTCGTTCTTGATCTAAGCTTACTCTCTCCTTCGCAGTAACTATCTGTTTGTACGCATACACACACTGTAGATATACAGGATGGGCCATCAGGACAGACCGGTAGATCCGGATATTCCAAACAGAAAGATCTGCGCTCATTGTTCTTTCAGATGCATCGCCATTTAGGTACCAATTAATTAATTAATAATGGGGCATCGCGGAACGAATCAATGGAGAATTTTTCTCTCTAGAATTTTGTCATCAATCTAGCCTGTTGAACTCTGATTTGGGTTTTGGGACATTCTGTCTATACAAAAATGTTCCGCGTACGCATGTATACATATACATATATACATATATATGTTTATATAAACTGTCCTTTCTCGCAAGTCTACGTGACGAGAAAATCAAGATAAGTAAAGAATTGTAAACGGGGTAAAGAAGGTGGCGTTTTAGAAATTGGAAAGTGATTGGATTAAGGTCTATAGATTTTAGCAATGCATTATTGTGAATAATCACTCGGCGTTTCGTTCGACGAGGATGCCGCCGGCGAGATTGTACAATTATCCCATGAAATACAAAAAGCCAAAAGTAGGTGTGTTCGGTATGCCAAATCGGTCGAAAATTAATTTTAAAAAGGCAACAAACTTTATATATAATCAATCACTCGGTCGGCGGGCAGTGATGTGGATTTTGGCAAAAAAAAAAATATAGTTGATTCATTGAATGTCACGCGAGTCGATTGGGGGGGGGGGGGGGCATCCCCAAATTGATAAAATCGACGTAACTTGGCGCGTTTCTTCGCCGTACATTTCTCCCGTTGCCACCATCTTTGGTAACGTCATTAATACCCCACACGCGTAATTGAGAAGGCTCGTTCGCTCGGGTACTCGAGAGACTGCGGAACGCTTCAAAAACGTGTATGCACATAGAGCGTATGCCGAGAAGGATGAACCAAAGTTTGAATAATTATTTCTCTGCGCGGTTTATAATTTTAGAACGCGTACCCGGTGTCGCGGTTATATGTCCTCGTTGTTGCCGAGTCCGAGTGCTAGGTAGCTTCGGCCTTGTGGGCCGATTCTATTATCTCCTTGAGGCATCTGCCGAATTCCTCGATAATCAGTCTCTGGGAGGTGTCCTCGTCGAGCATATTGCGCTCGGCCTCCTCGGCCTGGGCCAGCAAACACTGACACGTTATCTCCACGACCTTGTCCGTGAGGAAGTTGAACGTTTGCCTAGTTTTTTTTCGTCAAAATATTAAACGGTTTTAAAAACAAGATGAAAAAAAAAACATAACGGGATATAGCGAGGGCTGATGAAGAAAAAGAAAAAGAAAGTGTTACCTAGCTCCGGTGTTGGAGGAAGCTTGAGGTCTAAACGCCATTTCGGAGAGTTGCTGAATTTTCGCTTTGTTGAGACTGAGTTGGGCAGTCCGTACCTCGACGGCTTCGGCCAGATCTTTGAGTGATTTCTTCTCGAGAGCGGGTTCCTCGACGTTTCTGCATCCTATGCACTTGCAATTGGCCGAGCACGGTATCTTTGCCTTCGGAGTAGCATTGGGGGGAAAAAAACTAATAAGCAAAACTTTCGAACAAAATGGATGGAAGAAAAGCTCAACGTTTCTGAGGATGCAAAGAAAAGTCGGAAAGTCCTAATTTTACCTCGTAGCATTCGCAATAATTTTTTAAGCAACCGCTACGTTTGCAGTTGCAGCCCTTGTTGTGACGTCTTATGTCGTCACCCGTGTCTCGTCCCTTGCCGATTTTCGGACGGAACGCGTTTGGATTGCGCTCTAGGCAGGATCTGATCGCTCTCTGTCGTTCCTCTTCGTTGCCCAAATTGTTCGAACAGTTGTTGCAGTTGCACATGTGACAGAATTCACCGTTCGCGAAGCAATCACAGTATCTGCGAGCATAATACATCATCGGAAACGATGAGCAGATGCGTCGTGCGTGTGAGCAAAGATTGGAAATACCGTCTCGGCGAGAGCTCGAGTTTCGTAAGATTTATGGCGAAGGAAAGAAGGGAAACAAAATCACTAGCGATAAATACGTTCTGCGTTCTGTAGCTATCTGCATGATACAGAGATCGTCTTGTGTTTCTTCCAATGGAATGTTAACAAAAGAAGAACGCGAAGGGCGTATTTAACGCCTCCTGCGAAACACGCCTGCACCACGAACCATCGAACCCCGCAAATGCGACGTTAATTTTAATATGATGAGCCTATTCGATCCGTCTAATAAATATATCAATTTGATGTGCGTGCGTGTGTGTGTTGAGCTCAAATGAAATATAAATTGGAGAAAATGTAATGTGTTTGAGAAAAGAATTCGCAAATGAATAAAGTTGAAGGTTCAAGTGTAATTTTGGACTCACAGCTTGAGACATTGGGATTTCGTGCAGTTGCATGGTTTTCTCGGTCTTATGCCATTCGGTTCAGCAGCGGGATAGCTGCGCTGGGAACTTTTGTTCTCGAGGAGGGTCGAATTGGTGGATATATTGCCGGAAGAGCTTTGAGAGCTCTGCGAACTGCTCAAGAGGCTCGGTGTAGACGGTGATTTTCCTTTAGGCTCGTCGATGCTGCCCTGCTGTTGAATATATTGGGCGGGTAGGACAACGATATTGCCGACGTTGGTGGAGGTCGATATTACCGCCTGACCAGAGGCCAATTGGCTCAGGGCGGATGCAGGAATCGCCACGGTACTCTTCGTATGACTAAGAGAACCGGATGCCGGTATGAGAAGTCTCTGAGATCCGGTGGTGATGGATGATTTCGGGGCGACGGATCGCAAAGGCTGATTTCCCGTATTGAGAGGAACGACCTGGAAGAGGGAGGCAAAACTTATCGAATATTTTGCGGGAGAAAATTGTGGAAAATAATGTTTCGGTAAAGCTCGCTCGCCTTGACGATTTGTTGCTGGCCACCGGCCAGCTTCTGCGTCATTCCGACTGTCTGAAGAGTTCCTTGAGGTGGCTTTGGTTTGCCAACGGTGAGGACGTTACTCGTACCCGACGAGGACGTACTCACCAGTCTGACGTACTGTACCTGACGTCCGGGCATTTGTATTTGATGCACCTGATTGTTTCCAGTCACGATATTCTGATTGGCCGGTATTCTTATGACTTGTCCGCTGCCGAGAACGGTGCCGGGTTTTAACGCGCTCTGAAGAAAAAGAGAAAAACCCGCCCCACGCAACTGATAACGATATTACAAGTTTCCAGGGGAGAAAAAATAATAATATTTCGGGATGAGCCTGACCTGGCGTATTATAACTTTTTGCGGACTCTGCTGTATACTGGTCGCTTTGCCGGATGTCGAGTGGGTCTGCGAGTTGATTGGTCTCATCTGGCTCGTGACTTGACTCGGGGCGGGTAAAATTTTCGTCGGCGACTTGGCTCCGCTCGTAGGTATAAGAGTCAATTTTGGCGGTTGGGAGCTCGTCGATTGTATCAGCTTGTTGACGATTATGCCCTGTCGGAAAGATCGAAGGATGGACTCTTATTCTTCGGGCTGCCAAAGAGTAACGTTCCGAATATGTGAATCGGATGAAAAGAACGAACCTGCTGTTTCTGCGGGGACGAGGGCAGTATGTGCTGGACTTTGGACGCGATAAGGCCCATCTGTTGCGCCTGAGCGAGCGTTATAGTTTTGGTGGGGCTCGAGGTGGCCTCGTTGCCCGACGCGGCGCTTAAAAATTTCACGGTCGGCGTCTGTGGGCTCTCGCCTTGCGACGTAGCTACGAGGACTTGGCCGCTCGTCTGCGCCTGATTACCGCCGCTCAAAATCATTTTCGTATAAACGTTTCTGTTCTGCTGGGCCGTCTGGGCGGGACGTTTCACCGACTGTACCGATTTAACCGTCTGCAAACTACCGATAGTTATGTTTCCCGTTTGTCCGCTCGATACGAGAGGTTTGCCCGAATGGGCGGATCGCAACTGTACGATGTTTCCGTCTGCCGATTTGGCCGTTATGAGGGTTTGCGCGAGGGACTGTAGTTGTCCCGCCGAAGCTGAGGCGGGATGCGAAATTTTGAGAATTTGACTGGCTCCTTGTCCACCCGCCGGCGACACTATCATTATCGACTGACTCTGCGCCGCCGGTTGCGTAGCGACGTTAGGCTTTACCTGGACCGCCGTTATCGGAACTCTCTGAAGGATGGGTTTAGTCTGGAATATGACGTTGCGAGCGGTCTGATTCCGGTTCGCGTTAATTATAGGATCGGAGCGCGCTTCCTCCGATACGTCCTTCATCTCTACGTCGGAGAGAGCGCCGTCTGCCTCTTCTGGGACGACGGGCTGTTCCTCCTCCGTAGAAACGACTTCCTCCGCGTTCATGCATTCCAGCTCGGCCTGTATGCTGGCCAGTGTCTCCAAGTCGCCGGAAGCGTATCGCTCCGATTCGTGGGACAGGGCGATACCGGCCGAATCGTTGTCGAAGCTTCGCGAGTCTAGTTCCACCGTGGGCACGGCGAGCACCCGAGCGGAGCTACCTTTGTTCGCAGCCATCCCGCCGAAGATATCCCCCTGCGACGTTCCTTCGTGAGAGAGCGGACAAAATAAAGTTGAGCTAATTTTCGATAAACGGCGAGATAAAGTGGTTGTTTTTGTTTGTCGTCGCGACAATTTTCCCACACGATTAATTTTTGTGGCGAAGAAAAATAGCGAGAGATCGGAGGGGTCGTGAAATTTAAAAATTCAAAAATTCAAACACTCCAAATAGGCCGGTCGGACGGGTTTGAGAAGAGTCGCGGCAGAACGAGCGATCGCGATAATTGACGGTAAAACGGGCGCGATATCGCGACTTGGTACATTTGTAATTGGTACGGGTATATTCGTGTCGGTCGTTGGGAAAATTCGAAGCTCGACAAGACCGAGAGTACATTAGCGCCATTTATCGCTCGAACGCGCCATTTTTCGTTGACTAAAATTCAACAAACTCTCGGGTGTAGACCGATACGAGAATCATTGTGAAATCAATTGAAATAAGTCAATCGGCTCGTTGGAATGACGCGGTGCGTTCGAGGATGCGAATTTTCGACCAAATTCGAGTGATAAATCGATGAAAACAAGACTTAACCTAAAATTCAACAGTTCGTAATAAGGTGCGTACTGTGCGCGGCGACGGCGGGGCGAAGGGAGGGGAGCTCGCCTCACCTGGAGGCTAAATGCTTTTCGCTAAATTATCACACTTTCACGCGCTACGACGAATCACGAGCATTTTTCGCGCTGATCTCACAACGATACTAACGGTCCTCTCATTCCGCAGGTAATTCAACACACCTCAGACGAATAATCTTCCTATCTCGAATTTGTTCAAAATCACGCGCCCACCATTGCTGTCCCAGAATACATTGCGCGCACCGCCTCTGCATGCGATAAACACACGGACCCAAAGGATATGTTTTGTACCGTGTTTAATGGCTCTCACTCCGGTAGACACTTTGCCTCGCTATCGGACGCCACGGGTGATTACGAAAAATTCACCCTCGAATGAATTTGAAAGGGTCTCCCTCGGTCTACGCGCCTCATTATTGCCCTAAAGAGTGACGTGTTTTCGCGCACTTTGCCTTTTTCGATTTGGCCATATTTCGGCAGTGCGACCGCGGCTGAAAACACGTCGCGCTTGTTACTGCTCGGGCCAATCGAATGAACCGAGCGCCGACACACGGCTGCCTGCTCGTTGAAACTTTAACTCGCTTTTTCTTATCGCCCGCGTCGTCGTTCGACTGTACGTTCGTCGAAAACATTCAATCAACGATGCGCGTTTCTCAAATAAAACTCGCTTGCTAAATTGTTAACGCACAATAAGTTTGTCCGATAAATATTGCAAATGCAATAACGAAAAGTTTATAGGTGGCGACATCTCGCGAGAGAATAGTCGTCGCGCCACTCTCGGAGAAACGGCGGATTGGTCAAGTTGAGCGGGGGGATCGCGGGGGGCGCTTGGTCGCACGTCGCACCGCGCTCTCTCACAGTTGGCCATTCGCGTGTTCGGAAGCAAGATGGTCGTGAGTGCGGCGATCGTGCGACAACAACTCACCAATTTGGCACATTCCGGCGGTTCTCACAAGGATCAGGCTGAAAAGTGAGTGATCAGCGCGGAGGAGGCCGTTCGTGTTGATATTTACCCGAATGCGCATTCGCGTCTTTGTCGCAGGTATCGCGTGATTTTGGACGCCGTTCTCTCTTCGTCCGGCGATGAGCTCGTCGACACTTTGAAGATCTTCATCGAAGCGAGTAAATGAATTTCTTCCGAATTTTCTCCGGAACGTATAAACACTTGGCCGTATACCCATTAGTAGTGTTTCTTACCCAGTTGTCAATGAGAACGTGAGCCTGGTTATATCGAGACAAGTTCTCACGGACGTGAGCGCTCGTTTGTTGCTTCTGCCGGACGACATTTCCAAGGCCGTATCGCACTACACGCTGGACAAGGTTCAGCCGCGAGTCATTTCCTTCGAGGAGCAGGTTGCCGGTATAAGGCAACACTTGTCGGCTATCTACGAGAGAAATCAGGATTGGAGGCAGGCAGCCAACGTCTTGGTGGGTATACCCCTGGAAACTGGACAAAAGTGAGTAGCTGCAACGGCGGACTCTCGGTAAAGACAAAAGTACAAATATGTTTTTTTCTTCTTGCCACACAGGCAGTATACGGTTGATTACAAGTTGGAAACGTACCTGAAAATTGCAAGACTCTACCTGGAAGATGACGATCCGGTTCAAGCGGAGGCCTTCATCAATAGAGCTTCGTTGCTGCAGGTGAGGCTATACAAGAATATTGTGAATTTATTCGGGGAGCGGCCGGCGAAACATATCTAACAGGCGCGTCTCGCTTCTTCTCGTCAGGCAGAATCCAAGAACGAGCAACTACAAATATATTACAAGGTCTGCTATGCCAGAGTTTTGGACTACAGACGAAAGTTTATCGAGGCTGCGCAGCGCTACAACGAATTGTCGTACAGATCGATAATTCACGAAGACGAGCGTATGACCGCCCTGAGGAACGCCCTTATATGCACGATTCTCGCGTCTGCTGGTACGCCTGCTAACACACTTCTCTCCCTTGAGTGTATATATATACATATATATGTGTTATCGCGGACGAGCGAACTTGCGAATCTCTCGTATGGATAACGTTGTTGCAGGACAGCAAAGAAGTCGGATGCTCGCGACTTTATTCAAGGATGAAAGATGCCAGCAATTGCCGGCATACGCGATCCTCGAGAAGATGTATCTCGATCGTATAATACGACGCTCCGAGCTCCAGGAGTTCGAGGCGCTGCTTCAACCTCACCAGAAGGCTTGCACGACCGACGGCCTTGGCTCGACGATCCTCGATCGCGCCGTCATCGAGCACAATCTCCTCTCGGCTAGTAAATTGTACAACAACATTACGTTCGAGGAATTGGGAGCACTCTTGGAGATCCCGCCGGTAAACGCCGAGAAAATAGCCAGCCAAATGATAACGGAGAGCCGAATGAACGGATACATCGATCAGATCGATTCGATCGTACATTTCGAGAGTCAGTAAACAACTTGGATTATTTTATCTTAATCAGTTTGTTGCCGCCGTCGGTACCTCGAAAAACACGCTTACGTTTTTGTTTCTCCCAGCTCGTGAAATCTTGCCAACGTGGGACAAGCAGATACAGTCGCTCTGCTACCAGGTCAATCAAATTATCGAAAAAATAGCCCAGACCGAGCCCGAGTGGATCGCCAAGGCGACCGAGGACCAGATGGTTCATTGATTTATCTTTTCCGGTTAAACGCGCCTCTCAGACTTTTCAAAAATATCATTTGCGGCGCTAGCCTATTTCTATGGAAAAACAAAATTCAAAAGAGGCGTCTCAAAAAAAAATCCCGAGGGAATAAGAATCTATTGGAAAGAAGGCTTGTAATTCTGTTTCTATGTAAATAAACCAATACCAACACGTAATCGTCAACTTAACGTAACTATGTGCTTTATTGGTACGTCCAGTTTTTCCAAGCAACCCTTTTGCTCGGTAGTATTTAGTCACCTCGCTCCTGTCCCATCTTTTTGTTTTTTACGACATTTTCCGGGCCTTGCGTGCTAGATAAAGCGTAAAACATCGATAGAAATGTCGTCAGTAAGTAAATTTTAACCGGTCGAGGCGCTATTATTCGAGTGACGCGCGTAGCTCGTAAAAATTCGCTTTCGATGAATCGGACTCGAACAAAGGATTAAGCCCCCGACTCTGTGTGTGTGTGTGTGTGTGTGTGTGTGTGTGTGTGTGCGTGTGTGTGCGTGTGTGTGTGTGTGTGTGTGTGTTTGAGCTAGGAACGAGAGTGGGTGATTTCTTCTTCGAGGACTAACGTATCTTCGAATCGGCTTCTAAGTATTTTCGTATCTGAGTCACTATTTTTTGTCTTTATTCATCGCGCGCTTTTCTCAGCTCTTTTCTTTTCTTTCGTATCGTTAATAACGTGCAATCGTCCTATTTACACCTATAAAGCTCGATGGCGATAAACGCACGTCATACGCGATGGAATAATCAAAGGACACGTGATTAGTACAGATGCGCTTGTCGGTCGTAAGCAAACGTTATCGCGACGGCTCTGTCTCGATGATATCTGAGGGGTAATCCGATCGCAATTCTGCGCACTGTCATTCGAATATTATCAAGGATCCCTGGTTCCTTTTCACGCCCGCATCATTATTTATCTTGTATTGCGTCATTTCATTCTTTATTAGCATTTGCGACGGCGAATAACACTAAAGAAAAGAAAAAAAAAGAACAAAGAAAAACGTGTGCCATACCACGCGTCGTCGCGACGTAACTTTCGCGGCTCCTTTCTCCCTTTCCTCGTTGACACGATGCCAGACTTGACTTGTTTTTTACGCTGCGTACGACAGAATTTACTGTATATTCGTGAAGATTCGTCTCTTGGACTTTTCTGCTCTCCTCGTTGGCGCGCGCGCGCGCGCGCGTTCGTCTTTAAGCCTCGAGATCCAGAGCGAAGCCGATCTTGTGGCCTCCCGAGCCAAAGTTCTTGCCGTCGATGTTGGTCGACAGGCTCAAAGTGACTCCTGGAAAAGGATGTAAAATATTGGCGTTATTCGGCGTTACTCCGAGGGAGGGAGTGAGATATCGTCACGAGGCCTCGACGAGACGGACGCATATAGAACGCGCACGCGGAACGTGACAACCGCTATAAATAGATACGATCCTCTACAAGTGCGAGCAGTCTACGCGTGTTCCGCGGACGAGGGGGGGGGGGGGGCAAGTGCAAAGTAAACGGATCCTCAATTTTTGTGCTCGGCGATTTAACAAGAGCCCTCTCCGTGCTCACCATCGCGGAGCTTCTGCTGATATCCCAAGCCAATTTGAAGCTGAGAGTTGACCTTGGCCCTCAGACAGGCATCGTGATCTAGATCGTACTTGGAACCAAGGGCGAACTGCGTCACATTGTTGCTGGAGTTCCATGCGAGATTGATGGCACCCTCTAGGCCAGGCTTGACCTTGTGATAGATGGAACCGCTGAACTCGCGGCCGTTATCGCTGCAACGTTATCCCGATATCGTTATTCGCGTACAGTCGTAAAGAAGGGGGCGAAAAAACACGACGATGCAACATTGCAATACTGACACGGCGGTGTGTAGACCAAAGTCCGAGGCGGTAAAACCCAGAGCCAGATTATTCTTGGTTATTTTGTTTCTCTGGGAATCAAAGCTGGCCTGATAACCGGCCAACCATCCTGGAGGAAAATTCAACAAAGTCGTAGAGTACTCTTTGGACTTTTGGCGGAAAATTTGGGATTGGGAGTTGTCAAACACGACCGGCGGCACAGGAATCTGGGAAACGGAATTCGGAATGAGTCCAACGAGAGAGGGGAAAGCGAGAATTATGCTCGCCGCGAGTCTACTCACCCTGGTATCCGACGACAGCGGTCGCGTTGACCAGTGGACCCGCATTCAGGCTGAGATCAAAGTCGGCGGTGGCCGCTACGTTTTCGTGTTTGTAGGTAGTCTTGAGTTTGCCGGTCTTGCTCCTGCACAAGTGTTTACAAGAATCGTCACGTTTGTTCGATACGGGTTTTAGTTTTCTCAATATGCGGCGCTTACCCGGTCTGCGGCGAAAAAGTACAGCTATAACCAATGCTCAGACCCTGTAGAAGTTTATCCGCAATGGTGATGTCGGTACCGAGCAGATTGTCCGTATTCCATTTCTCGGCAAAAGTCAATCCGTACTCTTTGATCTTGTATTTGGTCTCGAGGGTACCGACGACCATGCCGGTATCTTGATTAGAGACTCCGCCGCTGGAGAACTCGACGCCCGACTCGGTTTTGGTCTTGACGTCGAGCTTCAAGAGCCCAAAGTGGTAACCCTTGCCGAATACATCGCGGGCGTTTTTGCCGAGATCGCCGTACGTCGGAGGAGCCATGTTCCACGAGCAAGGATCGAGTCAAATAGTATATCTATGGGTGGACTTGGAAATGTTACAAGTTTGGCAAACACTCGCGACAGGCGGAGAAACAAAAAAGCCGCAAATTATTATTGCTTTTGTTGTTGTTAATTGACAAATTCGGATGAGAGTGAGTGCGATTTGGAGGGCGGACGAGGAAATATAACTGGTACGCCCTGTGTGCGAGCGGAAAAAAGCGGTATTGACCCGCGTGCGGGCTGCTGGCCCTGTTACATAAGTCGTCAAAGTCGCGACTGAGATTTCAATGACGAGGAGTCAACGATCGCGCCGAGGTGTGACAACGTGGCGTGTACACGGGGGGAATTAAGCCTCCCGCGAGGTTTATTTTTCACCAAGTGGGAGCGAGCAGCCAACGACTTTGAAACTTGGGGCTCAAAGAGAGACGGTCGCGCGGACGACAGAGACTCTCGTCGGGAAAAAATCGATTCGCGGCGGACGAGAGCTAGCATGAAAAGTTTCAGACAAAAAAAAGTCGGCGGCTCGCGATTTTTCGGACGGACAACAATGACGAGACGACCACGCAATTTATGCAAAGATATTCGATCAAATTTACGTACTTACAGCTTGTTCTTTCGATGAAAGTTCAACCGCGCGAATGTGCGTGTCAAGTCTCAGGCCTGGGAGGTCTGCGCGTTATTGGGAGACGTTCCGTTGCCGGCCCCACAAAGCGACAAGTTCGGCCACCGCGCATGCGTCGATTACCAACGATTATTCTTCCCAGTTATACGCCATTCTTGATTCTCTCCCCGCTCGCATTAATATTCCCGTCAAAAATATAATCGCCCTTAGCTTTAATACGCGTTGGTGTTGGTTACTTTCAGGATTTACATGGAAATCCTGTGCGGTTGTGCGTTTGATCAAACTTCCCACGAGTTCCGGTAAATTCGAAAAAACTGAAATAGCACGCGTAGATATCTGCTTTACTTCCGTTTTCCCGCAAAATACCGTCTCTTTTTGAACGAAGCCTCACCATAATTTTATACCACAATTAAATTCATAACTAGTTCGATCAAGGATTCTTGGTGTGCGAATGAATCCTCTCCCTCTCTCGACGCTTGCTCCAATCCGTTTTGTTCTGCTTCTTTTCCGGTAAATACTTTGCCACAACTGTGTGGAAAAAGAGGCAAATATCATTATGCAATTTGATTGCGTTTTGTTAGAAGCGTCGAGGTTCGCCATATTCCATTGAAGAAACTAACTGACAGAGTCGCGGCAAACTTTTGCAACTTTCTGTACACTTGAGGTGCCAAAAATAAATTGCCCCTCTCCATGTGCATTTTGAATGCTCCAAGCGTGAATATATATATATATACGCTTATATAGGATGCAGAAACTACTAGAAAAATCTCAATCGTTCAATTGGCAGCGGAGTCGAATGGTTTGCGATATTTTAAATACACATAGATCTGCAGAACGGTATAAAAGAGTGGCGCTGAACTTTGTTTCTCGTCACTTAGTATCGGGAGGAAGGCGTAACAAGTTCAACAAACATTTCTTCTTCTCCCTTTTCTTTATTTTTCTCAATAATGTCGGACGGAGAATCTGTGAGTATTTTTCGCACACATACATATCGAGGGAGATTAAACGGAATATTAAAGTTGAGAAGAGTTGCTTGCTAGCCGGCTTACGCGATCCTGCAAAACGATCGGGTCGGAAGATATCTGGTCGCGAGCCGCGATCTCGAGGCGGGTGAGGAAATAATCTCGGTGAGTCCTTTCGTAGTCGGCCCGAAGCCGTCCTCCTATCCGATATGTCTCTCGTGTTACGCACCCCGGCCGCCGCCATCAAGCAACGAGTCCCGTCCGCTTTGCTCAAAGTGCGCTTGGCCTGTTTGCAACGAGCAGTGCGAGAATCTTCCGCAGCACGCCCACTACGAGTGTCAGGTGAGAGAAAAAAAAGAAGAAGAAGAAGAATCGGTTGCGGAGTGAATGATACGGTGAAAGAAAAAGTAAGACAAAAAAAATCGGCATATCGCGATTGGTCGTGTCAGGTGTTTGCGGCGGTTGGTGAGAGGTTCAACGTCGAGGTGGCTTTGGAGAGGGACTCGGTGAAGGGCGTGGCGGCGCAACTCGAGTGCGTCACACCGTTGCGTCTTCTCCTCGAGTCGGAGAAAAGTCTCGAGAGATGGAATCTCGAGGTGAAGGAACTCGAGGCTCACAACAAGGCGCGTTCTCTCGGGAAACAATGGACCACCGATAACGTCAACGTCGTCCTCTATATTCGGGAACGCCTGAAACTCGCAAGATTCAGCGAGGAACTCGTACAGACGGTTTGCGGTATACTCGAGATAAACAGCCACGAAGTGAGAACCGCGAGCGGCGATTACACGGCGCGTGCACTCTATCCCAAAGTCGCCTTGTTGAATCACAGCTGCGTGGCCAATACGATACACAGTATATCGAGCCGTGGAGATTTCAAGATTCAAGTGAGAACGCGACTACCCGTGAGAAAGGACGCTCAACTCTTTGCCAATTACACGTCGACGTTTTTGCCGACCATCGTCAGAAGGCAACAACTTCTCGAGGGTAAACACTTTTCGTGTGCCTGCGCGAGATGTTCCGATCCGACGGAACTCGGAACGAACTTGTCGTCCCTCAAGTGCAGCAAGTGCGACAATGGCATTGTCGTTTCCCTCGATTCGCTCGGTAATCCCTTTATATTTTCGTTCCTTTTTAAAATGGCCCAATGGCAATTTGTCGAATTTCATGGTTCGCGTCCCGTAAGATCCGGATAGCTCCTGGAAGTGTACGCACTGTGAATTCACGACGAGCGGTAAGGCGGTGTGCAGAGTCTTTGAAATAATCGAGGCGGAGGTGGATGCCGCGGAGACAGTGAGTGGCGCGGAGGGCCCCGATGCGATTCACATTCGTGAAACCGTCCTCAAGAAATATCGCTCCGTTCTGCATCCTGGGCACGCTTATCTGGCTACTCTAAAGTAATTTGTCCGAGCGCCGCCAATGCGCCCCGTGTATGCTCTTGAAGAAGACCCTTTTTCTCTGCAATACACAATTGTTTCTTTTAGATACTCGCTTTGTCAGCTTTACGGAAGAGTGAGCGAGTACGAGCTCGAGGACTTGCCCGATGTCGTGCTCGAGCATAAAATCGACATGTGCAGAGCTGTGCTGACCATTCTTGACGTCATCGAGCCCGGCTATTCGAGGATGAGAGGTAAGAATCGGCTGGAGGCCGACGATTGGCCGATTCAATTGAAAAATCTCATCGAGTTGATCCTGACGATCTTTCAGGCATGATGTTATACGAGCTGCACGCTCCTCTCCTGTTTATCGCAAAGTCCCTGTGGAACAGCGGAACGATCGACAACGCCACGTTGAAATCAAAGATGACCGAGGCTGCGCATATTCTGAAAGAAGCAACGACGATACTCTTCTACGAATCGCCCGACAGCATGGAAGGACAAATCGCGTCCGCGGCCAGAATTTCACTCGCTCAGCTCAACGAATCGATCAACGATCTTTGAATTACTCAAGCCGAACGGCACATATCCGACAAAAAGTGTGAATCCCTTTGAATAAATGGAATTTATATCCAAGAAGGTGTCAATCTATTTATTCAGGGAGTACTTTGGATGCACCGTTCGTATCGCATCGAAGCCTGTACAGAGTTCTAAATTTATACTCCGAGTCGTACGAGATCGAGTCAACTAAAGCCGCGCGCGGCACTTCAGTATGTAGATCGGGCTCTTTTGCTTTTGGTGCTCCGTCTAAGAATATCGCAGTTACAGTCGCTTCGATCCCCCACGTGCCTCTGGTCGCGGTTTTTTTTTTAATTTCTTTAATTTAGTAATTCGCGAAAAACAACAACAAAAAACTTGTCGCCTCCATCATCGCGCTACGTAATGAAGAAAAATGAAAACTGTGGCCAGCCCGAAAAGTACAAACTCGCACACTCGGAAATCCTCGGCAGGTAGAGATCCGCGACGAGAACAGAACCAATCGATATTTCGTCTTTTTTCCCCACCCGAGGTTTGGTTTTTCTTCTTGTTTGGTGCTCAAGGTATTTCGTTGCGGCTAAAGACCTGATAGCGGGCGAAGTGATACTCCGGGAATCGGTATACGCCGTGGGACCCGGTGCTTTTAACAAAAATTACATGTGCTTTGCTTGCCTGAGATTGCTACCGGACGTTAAAGTGTCAAAGAGATTGCACTCGTGCGCAAGTTGCAACGTCGCTATTTTTTGCAGTCCCGCTTGTCAGGTAAACGACCCCCCGCCCCGGCCCGGTGTCTCATCAACTTCTTTGTAATAACTTAGGAAGAAGAAAATCTGGAGGGTTCGCGAATCGGTTTGCAGGAAAAAAAGGCACACCATACGAGATACGAGTGCGAAGCGTTCAGGGCCAACGAGAGTCTCTCGAGCCTCGAACGACTTCCCGTCGTAATGCAAATTTTGTTGCCTCTGAGAGTATGGCTGTTGCAAAAGAGCGACCGCGTATCTTGGCAGAGAGTATTGGAGATGGAGGCACACATGGAGCAGCGACGCGATACGCCCATATGGAACAATCGACAAATCAACGTTATAGAGGCAATAATAATTTCACAATATCGACATTCAACGGCAGAGTACGATAATCGTATCTCATATTCCCACAGGTATTGAGAAGCTTGGGATTGGTAGAGGACGAGGGGCGACTAGAGCCTGAACTTTTGCAACGTTTGTGCAGTATCTTGGACGTAAATTCTTTCGAGTTGAGACCACCGGGAGGACTCGAGGATTCTCCGCTTCGGGGACTCTATCCGGACACTGCTATAATGGCCCACGACTGCGTTCGTAATACTCACATAACGGTCGACGACAAGTTTCAGCTGACCGTTTACGCTTCTCTTCCTATCGGGGCGGGCGAAGCGATCTTGGTCAATTACACATCTCCGCTGTTGGTAAGAAAATTAGGCGATTAGCATTTTCTTTACCCGCGTTTAAAGGGGACTGTCTCACGAGGATATCGGAACGATCTAAGGGTTCGGAGGAGAGAAGAGATCATTTGAGAACAGGCAAGTACTTTGAGTGCGTTTGTACGAGATGCGCCGACCCGAAAGAGCTCGGCTCCAATCTCAGCACTCTCGTCTGTCCTCGATGCAAGAGCGGCTTCGTCGCCAATGAAAAACCGTTGAAAGTCAATGCGTACGACGACAAGGAGAGTTGGCGTTGCGACCGATGCGAATGCTTCCTATCCGGGCGACTCGTTCGGACGACCCTCCTACTGACAAAGTCCCTGTTGACGCAAACGGAACCGAATATACAGGTAAGCGAGAGCTCAGCCGATACTTTTGGAGGCTTGTTTTGCCGCTCGGCTGATATATATATATATATATCTGTACCGTAGAGCGGAGAAGAACTCTTGAAGAGATTGGAGCGTACTTATCATCCGAATCACTTTTTCGTTGTGACGCTGAAGCAGAAGCTTCTGGATCTCTACAAGAAAGAGTGCGCTTGCCTCGATCCAAAGGCAACATCCATGAAGAGAATGGTGCACATTGCCAAAGACGTTATCGACGTTCTCGAGATCGTCGAGCCGGGAATTTCGAGATCCAAAGGTTGAGTAGCGTGACGTCGACGAAAAGTAGCATTAGCGTTGCAGACTATTCTATTGCAATAACAGATTCCGTCTTTGTTGATTCACGCAGGCATATTGTTGTGGGAGATTCATTTACCTCTGGTGCTTCTGGCCGATCATGATTACACGTTGAAAAAAATAACGGCTCGCATGCTCGTCGAGCGTCTGGAAGAAGCCGAGAGTCATTTGAAGCGATCACTAACGATGTTGCTTCTTGAGCCGCCGGATACCCCGGAGGGTTTTTTGGCGAGACAAGCGCTCCAGGACTACAAATCCTTGAAGAAGACTATAGCTCAAGCTCGGCTGCTAGAATCATCTGTAAAAATGAGTCAAAAACACAAGTCGAAGCTCAAATAATGCCTCTGAGCAAAAAAATCAACGTTAGTGGAATCAACATGGCGGCGTTTGAAATTTTAACGGTTTTGCATCCGTCCCCGCTGCTTTCGTTTTTTCGTAATTTGTCGTATCGGTCGTATCGAATATACGAGGAGAGTTGATTTATGAAAATAGTAGATGAACGACAGTCGGGCTGCAGCGGCACAATGTTTATTATCGAAATGCGCCGCCGCTGTTAATAATCCACTTGGCAATCCAATTCGCGATCCCCAAAAGCCTTGGCGCCTCTCGTGGTCAAAGGCAAAAGCTCTACTCATATAGTAAACTTGGTCAAAATACATTGATAAGAAAAAACACAATAAAAACAACCAAAAAAACATCAATTTACTCGAGATTCCAGTGTGTCCAAACGTGCAAGATGGATAATAAAAGTAAATGGTCGTTGCATAAGTCCCCTAAAGACCTGTCTTGAAAGAAAGTGGTTGTTGGCTCCGAAAATGACTCTCTTTACGCCATCAAGGCGAGTTTGTAGTCGTTACTCCACAAGATTTTTTTCTCTCCAAGTTTGTATCTTTATAAATAATAAATGAAGCAATATTGAAAGTTATCGATGTTATAAATAATGTATAAATATAATTAAAGGCGTCCGTTGTAAAAAGTATGCTCTGAAAAATAGAATCACTCCTTCTCGAAACCTACGATCGACTCTCGTAACCTTGAAAAATCTAAATCCAGAGCTCACAGAGCTAGAAAAAGAGCGGAAGGTAAATTATCCTCGGCAGTGGCATCTTCACAATCTACCATGGAGGTAAATCCAATAGTCAACTCGCGGGAAATTGATAACCGCGTAATTGTTTACGTTCGGCTTTAAACTTTAACCGGCCATATTGAATGATCGCTGCGCCCCCCCACTTCTAGAACGTGAATATCGCGAATCGGCGCCGCGTATGCTCCTATGAGAAATCATCGCGAAATCCATCCAATCGCTCGTTAACCCATCATCCACCTCCTGCTCGAGCTACAAAGGTCAATCGACCATGGCCCGCAACTCTCCTTTAATGCCGCTGTTTCGAGCGTCTATTCCTTTGCAACGATGTTTCATACGCCGACCGAAACAAACCTTTATTTACAGTGTTGAGTCGTGAGAAAAATTAAGTCGTGTGTTCTCGAGAGATTGCGAAAAAACGTCGATACTCGAGTAGATTATTAGGTTACTTGATAAAGTAATTTTCTTGTTTTCTCGCTGCACACGACATAACCTATTCGTCTCTTCCGTTACACACGATAAACAAACGCTTTTCGCCTTTACGATCGAAGGGAAAGAAACGAGACAAGAGATGATCGACCAGAGCGTCGTTGCGGTATGCTTCCTAGTCTCCTTAGCGGCCGTATTCAATTTCTCGATACACAGAATCGACGAAGGGCACGTAGGCGTTTATTTCCGGGTGAGTGATCGCGACGTTCGCCAACGAAAACATCAGACTTTTCCACTAAGCTCTGAAATTGTTAAACTTGCGGGCACAGGGTGGTGCTCTGCTGCCTCACGTGAGTAATCCGGGCTTTCACATGATGATACCGCTGTTGACATCCTTTCGCTCGGTCCAAGTCACCCTTCAAACGGACGAGGTGAAGAACGTTCCCTGCGGCACGAGCGGCGGCGTCATGATTTACTTCGATCGCATAGAAGTTGTCAATGTACTGGATGCCAGTAGCGGTGAGTGGGGCGTCGTTCCGTAGGTCGAGCCTGTGCGTCCTTGAAGCGCAGGTGCGCGCATCTTTCTTCCCCTTGTGAAAAATAAGATATCGCAGTTTACAGCATGGTGAAAAACTTTACGGCGGATTACGACAGGACGCTGATTTTTAACAAAGTCCATCACGAGTTGAATCAATTCTGTTCCGTTCACACGCTTCACGAGGTCTACATAGACCTTTTCGATCAGATAGACGAAAATCTCAAGACGGCGCTGCAAAAGGATCTCAACGAGTTGGCGCCGGGCCTGAGTATACAGGCGGTAAGGGTGACCAAGCCCAAGATTCCCGAAACCATCAGGAAAAATTACGAACTCATGTGAGCGGCGGACAAATGTTGTTTTTTTCTAGCTTTATTTATCATCGAGTAGCTTGAAAATCATCGATAGAACTAACGATTTATCGCCCTCAGGGAGGCGGAGAAAACGAAACTGCTGATATCGACGCAGCATCAGAAGGTGGTGGAGAAGGACGCCGAGACGGATCGCAAGAAGGCACTGATAGAGGCTGACAAAGAGTCCCAGGTGGCGCAAATAAAGTACGATCAGAAGATAATGGAGAAGGAGTCGCTGCAACGAATGGCCTCGATCGAGGACGCGATGCATCTCGCGCGTGAAAAGAGTCGCTCCGACGCTTTTTTCTACGAGAGCAAGAGTCGCGCTGAGGCGAATCTGTTGTTGCTGACGCGTGAATATCTCGAATTGAAGAAATACGAGTCGCTAGCCCACAATTCGAAAATATACTACGGCCAGGAGATACCCAAGATGTTCGCTCTGGGCGGATGCTCCGACGATCCGAATTTAGGCAATGTCGCTAAGAGTATCGCGACCGACGCGCACCAACAGTGACACGCTCGTCTTTGCCCTCTCGATGTAAATATTCAGTTGTTAACACTTACTCTCTACCGATAAACGAGAAAACATTTAGTTTGTTCCTAGCTTTGGATTATTATTCCCGTTCCGATGACGGAGGAAATTAATTTTTTAATATGAGAGTTTGGTTATTATCGTTAGGAAATAAAAATGATCCTTTTTGCTAATCCGAAGATTTGTAATTCGCGCCGTTTCTCATTGACCCCTTCCACGCGGGCCGGAACATGGCGCCCAATACTTTGCGCAACTGTCACTCTCGTACGTTCGTTTTTGTTGGGGCAATTTGTTTTTTCCAAATTCGGACAAAGAAGTGTAATTGTCGTTGGAGCATATTTTTCGAGATGAAGGAATTTTCGTACGTCTCCACAGAGATGAAGGGATTATCGTTGTCAGGTCGATGAGCGAGTGGGGCGTTAACCTTAAAAAGTATTTCAAAATACACTCTTCCATCTCTCTCCAGGTAAGAACGTTTTTTGTGCGCGGAATATCATTGGTACAAGTGTAAATATTGCATTGTTATTTACAATGAAAAGCAGATCGAGCCTGAATATGTCTCTGGCGCTGGGTAAGCTGAAGAAGAGGCAGAGCACAGACGCGAGTGCCAAGCCAAAGAAGAAGATGGACAGATTCGACGGCCTGAGCGAGGAGGAGGTTCAGCGATACACACTGGAGGACATTCTAGAGCCGAATCTCGATCTGGTCTTTGTAGGAATAAATCCAAGCCTGATGGCCGCTCACAGAGGGAGATATTACGCCGGGCCGGGCAATCATTTTTACAAGTTGTTGCACGCGTCCGGCCTGGTGCCTCGATTCGTAAGTTTCGAGGAGGATAGAAAGTTGCTCGACTACAAAATTGGCCTGACCAATATAGTAGCACGAGCGACGAGATCTTCCGCCGATCTGAACAAGACCGAGCTCAAGGAGGGTGCGCTCGTGGTGCGCGAGAAACTTGCCATATTCAAGCCCAAAGTCGCCGTATTCAATGGCAAGTGCATCTACGAGGTGTTTGCGGAGAAAAGGGCAAAATCCGAGTTTTACTTTGGTCTTCAGGCGGAACGAGCGGGAGACACGGCCGTCTGGGTCGTGCCCTCGAGCAGCGCCAGGTGCGCTCATTTTCCCACAATGCACGACAAGCTACACTTTTATCGCGCGCTCAAGAGGTATCTGAGTTTCGTAAAGGGCGAGGAGAGCGGCCGGTTAGACGAGGCCGAGTTTCGCTTTGAGGGCAAATGCAAACAGTCTGTGGCGACCACCTCAAAAATGTGGAGACGCCGGAACGTCTCGGCTTTCCTCCATGGCGGTAGAGTAGCAAACAAGAATACGTTCGGCTTGAACAGCTCGGAAGAAAACCTCCAAGTGGTGAGAGCCACCGAGTTCGTAGTCACGGAGATTTTGAGTGGAAACGACGATCGAGAGCTTCCCAAAAGCGACGACGGGGAAATTGCCGCCTATGAAAGTAATACCGAGGAGAAAAGGAGCCGCCAAGAGGTCAAGAGATACGACGACGCAACGACGTCTCCGATGAGACAATCCAATTTGAAAAGATCCCGTTGCCGAAAATCTCCTCTGCGAATCCTCGAACCACGGAGAAACAACGATTCGATGAATTTCATGGATTTGATAAAGAAGAGATTGTCCGAGAAGAAGGGGCAGAAATGCGACGAAGAAAGCTGCGCGAAACCGGCTACGATAACGAAGGAGGCCAAGAAATTGAAGTACGCCAATCTGAGAGTTAAAAAAGTGGCCGATATTGCAAGCGATGCACCGGAAACTTTGGACGAAGCTAAAGATCGCGAGTAAACTCGATCAGCCATTAAGGGCCTGTGCACACGGCGTATACGCCCTGTACATAGGGCCCAAACGCCCCAACGACTCCGTTGAAAAAAAAAAGAAAGAAACGCGCTTTCGTCTTATCGCTCATTTCACGTGATACGTTGGGCGGAAAAGGCGCTCGGCCGAGAAAGCTTCAAAGGGAAGAAATGGGTGAAATAATCCGTGATTGGCTTCGCACGCGATTAGGCGTGATGATCGATCTGAGTCCCGAGATGTTCGGTCATTACGCGCGAGACGGGACTCTCCTGGGAAAGGTGCTTCACAGCTACGACGTGATAAACGATAGCCAACTGAGTACACTGACGGGGACACAGGACCCGGCGTTGGCGCGTGTAAACCTCAAGAATTTGCGGGCATGGTTGAGATTGATCGGTGTCGATTGCGACAATGATTGCATCGAGGACATCTCGAACGGCAAGGGTACAATGGCGCTTCGTCTCTTCTACAAGGTATTTCTCTGTCTCGAGAACAAGGACAGACTCCACTTCGTGACGTTGCGCAAAGAGAGGGAAAAGTACATTCCGAGTTGGTCGAAATTCGACGTAACGCGAGTCCCCGAGCAAGAGCCGGAAGGCGAACAATCGAGTATTCAGCTATACGCGGATACGCTGATGAAAAGTACGAGCCTGATCGATTGGCAGAGAAAGAGGTATGTGGAATTGATGGACGGATACAGGAGAAATCGCGACAAGTTTCGCTCGCTGCAGCAGAACGAAGAGATCCTCGAGGGGTCGCTCGTTGCCGCCGGCAAGGAAACCGAGGGGGGGAGGAGGAGAGCGAGGCCCTCGCTGAGTTCGGCCGAGACTCGGCAGCTCGACGAATTCAGCCGGAAGCACAGAGTCAAGGAAGAAGCGGCGGATGAGGCCTGCGAGAAAACGGGCAAGCAGAGGAAATCGAAAACACCGAGGCCCGATCGTGAAGCGGCCCGAGCTTACACCGAGTCGCTGAAGAGCAAGCGTCGTCAGGAGGCCATGACGAAGAACTTTAAGAGTCGCATGGAAAAGAATCTTCTGAGCGAGCTCTGGAACAAGGTACTGGTCGATCAGGAGCAGGAATTTGACGAGATTATCGCGAAGAAGGTACTTCATCAGTCGCAGTACGAGAAACAACTGGTGAGAAAATTGTGCGAGGTTAGAAATGAGAAGACACGAATGGCCGGGAATCGTCGGATCGTCGAGAGACTCTTGGAGGATACGAGGGAAGACGAGGCGCGTTTCGAACAGGAGCGAGCGAGAGAAGTGACGATCAGAGAGAGGGAAGAGGTCGAGGCCGAGGCCCGGAGGATCGAGGAGTTGGAGCGTAAAATAGAGCAACAGTCGAGGGAACGTAGAAGCGAAAAGAAGCGTCGATACGTCGAGAGAACGGTTCTCGATCTCGTCGACATTGCCACGAGAGTAGCCGAGTACAAAGCCGCGAACTACGAGGATCGGGTGCCCGAATCTCAGTGGAATCAGTGGAAAGCTTTGTTCCTCAAGAACCAACCAATCGTGGAGATGTACGAAGAAGCAATCATCCCGGATGAGACCGAGGAGGAACCTGCTCGCGAACAAGAGGACGAAGACGAAGCAAGGACAGAAGTGCTCAACGAGGAGGATTTCGATAATTATAACTGTGCGAAGATGCCCTGGAAGAATTTTATTCCCGAGGTGGATGAGCAAGTTGGACAATATCTGAATCTCGGTCTCCTCGTTCTCGGATATATCGTTCACAAGACTCTCGACAAGAGTCCCCGGCATCAACAGGTAATCGTTTCATTGCGAGGGACAGTTTTGCGATTAGAAAAAAATTAATTTATTAATGTTTCGTATGCGCCTCGACGATGTTTGTCATTTGCGATACAGGGACCCGTGGAGCCTCCGCTTCCGGCCATGAGGACGAGAGCCGTGGTCCTCGGAGTGCCCGATCCCTTGCTTCACGAGCCGATTCGGCAACTCTTGAAGGCGAAGAAAATTCATCTGGTCCGACTGGAGGACGCGATAAATCATTGTCTGGAGCGTTATAAGGCGGAAATGCAGGATCACGAGTACATAGATCTCGATATCGTAGCTACTACGAGGGAAACCTTGGCTTCTTCCTCGATGGCCTCGGACGAGAGCGAGAGACGGCGAGAAACGAGGGTGAAAAAATCAGGCCCGAACAGGCAGAGAACAGTGTCGTCGTCTCTTCGGAAAATCGAAGCGGGTGCGAGGAGCAGCGGCGGCGGCGACAGACTTGACAAGGTCACTCAGACGCCACGAGTCATTCCGCACGAGGACATGGATCCGCGGCTCAGCAATGCGGCCTTCACGGGAAAGTGGATTCACGATTTTTTTAGCCTTGGCGAGCCGCTCTCGGATGATCTCGTCTCGCGAACGATTCTCGAATATATTCGAGGCCTCGATCATATCGAAGGTTTCCTCATCGTCAATTATCCAAACACGCGTCGACAGATGAGCTCTCTGGAGTTTGCGCTCAGTGGACAAAGATTGCCGGAGGAACGAGTCGAATTGTCAAATTCGGGTATCGACGAGATCGACTGGATTCCCTCGCGAATTCAGTTCGAAGAGGAAGAGGGCACCGACTCGTGGAGAGAATCCAGGCTCGTTCCGAATCCCATCAGATCTTGGTACCGCACGGGGAGAACGTTTTTTACGTCGTTTGTGAGAATCAAGCCGAGGCTCCGTAACACCGGGGAAGGGATGAACGAGAAGGAGGAGGAGGAGGAGGAGGAGGAGATGGCGGCCGACTACGGCGATATCTGGGAAGTTGTTGGGGAGGACGCGAGTTCCGTGGATGCGTTTTACGTCGATCAAGAGATCGCCTCGGTTCTCTATTACACGATATTCGACGTTGAAACCCTGAAGAGGCTGGCGAGACTCGTGATTGCCGGAGCGGACGATCCATTGGCGAGAGTCTCGTCCCGCGAGTTGTTTGGCGAGTATTTGAATTATTTCGAGGGACGAAGGGAGGAGGATATTTCGGCGAACAAGGCTCCGTTGGTCAAGAGACTGTTGAGACGAAGGATCGCGGACGAGACTCGATCTTACACCTCGATCGAATCTCGGCAACGATTCGGCGATTTTGATCAAGTCGGAGAATCGAGAGATCCCTTGCCCGGCGAGGCTGAATGGCCCTGGGCCGACTATTCTCAGCCGTCCGAGCTTCTACGGAATCTCGGGGATCTCTGGAGAAATCTGGAGACACGCTACGTGGAGACTGTGAAGGAAGCGCTTCATCTGAAGCGTATGTCTTTCGGCGAGATCGCGCCTTACAAGGATTTCGTGACGCGGCACATGAGGGAGTACATCGAGCGACCGGACAAGAGGCAAGACTTGCTCCACGATTTTCATCGCGCGTTCAACGACATAGCCGAGGATATACGCGACGATAGGACGGTCAAGGAAGAGTTGCACTGCCGCATCGAGGATTTTCAGATGAAACTTTGGGACATTTGTGATAGCCGTAGACGCGAGGCCGAGAACGAGAGAAGAAGAATAATCGAGGAACACTGGACGAACCGGCAAGCGGCCAACCTTGCTGATGTCTACGTGGATATTGTGCAGGCAGAGCTTGAGCGCTGCTACGACAGCCTACAGTTTATTCAGGATTATTACGCGTCCATGTTGCAACGACCGTTTCAAGATATTCGCTCGGAGGTGAGACTGACGAAAATTCAAGGCTCCGAATCGAAGACCAAAGTAACAACGAGCCTCCTCCCGCCCCTCAAGACTCTTCGAGGACCGAGTCCTCCGGACGCAAATCTCATCGAGCAAGAGATAGGAAAGCTGCTTCTCGCTGATTATGAAAATGTCGCAACTGCCGAAAGTACTCTGTGTTGGAGGTCCTTGGAGGCGAATATTCAGTACGTTCGGAGTATCCTCGAGGCCCTGGCTTCTCGGCTTCTCGACAATCTCAAGAGGGAAGAAAGCCTCGCTGTCGAGTCGCCGCTCGAATCTCGCCCCAACAAGAATCCATCTTCCGGAAGAGTATCCACCTCGAGTAATGTCGACGAGGAGGGCGAAAGAACGCGCTTGAGACTATTATTTAACGAGTGGCGTTGCGCATTGATGTTCGAGATAAACAGAATTCGGGTGAGATTTAAAGTCCTCGAGTCCGCAGCAAGAGACGATTTGGATCATCTGATCGGGAGCATGAGGCAGGCTTTTTCGGAAAGTCTGAAATGCCTGAGTGACCGATACGAGAGAGAGGTGAGAAGCCTCAAGGACGTTACTCTAGTTTTTCGTTTGGCCACCGAACAAGGCAAACCCGTACAGGAAGAAACTTTGTTGGACGGCGATCGTTTTTTCGTACGGTCCAACGTTCTCATGTTCCCCGACGACGAAGGGGATGCAGCAACGAGTCGGCTGCTCGTTCGCGAGGAGCTTCTTCTTCCAACGAGATTCACCATTTCGCAGTTGTCGCGCCTCGCTCATACGTTTGGTAGTGTCGCGCCTGGTGGATACTTGTCGGAACGCTCCTTCGTCTATATACTCCAAGATCTCATCGTGTGCGACGAGGATAGGTACGCTGACGCGGCCTTGCCGTCTTCCTGGTACGAGCTCGGAGCCTGCGACGTAACGAGGCTCGTTAATGAGTTATTCGGTCAAGTGGATTTCGTCGATTGGCGGGAATTCCTCGTTTACGCCATGGACTTGGAAGCGCCGAGTGTCGCTCGACTTTTGAGCGACTTTCGAGCTTTCCGGAGGATCGACCCCGATGCTCGGGAATACGTCACGCGGGAGGATTTTTTAGCGAGCAAACTTTGGTTCGAAGATCGTTCGAACGTTGATGACGATCCAAAGCCCGAGCCCGACACTTTGACGCGGCTCCAACTGCTCAAACAATTACTCTGCCGGATGTTTTCGTACGACGATCAACGGGTCAACTACGTCGCTCTTCTCCTGGCTTTTTGCAAGGACGATCAGCCGGAAATTGGCCTGGGGAAGGCCCTGAGTCTCGCGATTGATAACCAAGTCTGCACCGATTGGAAGGAGGGTGAAGAGTACTTGAGGGGCATTCTCGAGGGGAGAGCTGAGCCGGAATCGCTCACGGTCATTCGTCAAGAAGCTCTCGAGGTATTGGCCTGCCTGCCTGCCTGCGTTCCCGTTACCGTATTTTCCTTCCGAATAATTATTGGCATTTTTCGCGTTTTCCTCGTAGGTATGCGAATCAATTTTCAAGATCCTCTTGAGGAGAGTCGTTGTTGGATCGAGTCGAGCGAGGCTCGAACATTCCCTCGCGACAGTTACTTCGTTACTGGCCGTCACCAACCGGGAGGAAAACCTTGCGACAAGTCGCATCGAAATTCAAGACTCGGACGTGGCCGAATATTCTGATAATTCAGTCCCAACGAACGATGGAACGTCGAGCCTGAGCCAAGACCTCACTGCGGCATTCGACAGTAAAGAGACGCGAGGACGGTGTGGATATTCGGTCAGCGCTAGTCTGCCAGGGGGAGAGAACAAGTCCGAGGGATATTCTCGTTGCGAGGGGCGCGTTTACTGGCTGAACATTAAAGTGCCTCAGGTAGTTCGGCCCGTCCTCGCAAATTATTCATGCATCGTGGCAAGAAAGAGAGAGAGAGTAATTTTTTTCGCTATTCGATCAGACGGTATTGGCCGCGATGCTGCCGGATCACGCGGCTCACCCGAATATTATCGATAGCGGCAAGAGCCTCCATGAGAATCTTGAGCTCATCAGTCACGAGATCCAAGTCCACGGGATCAACGATGACGACCAAGCAGAACCGGTCGTTCCAGCCCATAGATTTCTCCGCCACAAATTTGTGAAGAAATTGCTCGCGGACACGAGTAAATTCACGATGAAGCGTCCGGGCAATATAGTCGGCGCGATCATTTGCGACAACTCTGTGACACGACATGCACAAACAATTGTAAATATAGGGTAGGATATTTTTTTATAAAAATTATTATTTTTAAACGCATCATCGTAGGGAAGGGCACCAAGTAAGGTTGTAACGCGTCATTTTATTGTTCCGTTACATCGCAACTGTACAATATCCTCGCTCTCTTTCCCTCTCTGTCTCGAAAATTTGACTTTTTCCGCGTACCGCGCAGGTCTCGATGAATAGGCTCCAACGACTGTCGTCGTAAAGTCGATTGAAAGCTGGCGCGAGGATTTCACAAACGTAAACAGAGGAATGTTTATTTTCATAACGAAGAGAAAAACAAATTAACTACGCATTTATTGTCAATAATTGATAAAGCGTCCGAATGAAGGGTCACGCGTGTAATCCCGGAAGGAAATCATTTCAACCTATAATCGAATAACAATTGTCGGAATTATGAATACACGCGTGAATTTTTGCACATTTTTGTCCAGACTTTTGGCTGAAAGCGTGCGTGTGTGATACAGCCGCAAAGGGAAGTTGTCTTCTCGTTACAGGGTATGAGATTGATCGCAAAAAGCCTGATAATTTCAAAATGCAAAATCCTCCTGGCCGCATTAAATACTAGCTGAGCCTATTTTACGATAAACTCTAGTGATTAACGGTTATACAAATATTCAATATAATAAACTGTCGGTGTCTCGATAATCCGTAACATATCACTGTCTTGTATCTGCTTTGCTTCTTATCATCACGTCTCTCTCGGAAAAGGAAATGGGGCATGGCAGCCCTCGTACGAGTAAACGGATGTGTCTTTGTAACACTATTCGTCACGCCGGATCATCGACATGAACAATTCCGCTTGGAAGACGTTAAAGAATAAAGCCCGAACGTGACGTAGTTGCGCTACGAGGGAATAAAGTAGCTCTTTTGGCGCGCGTAGAACGTGCAAAACTTCCAAGATACGAATGAAACGTTGACTTGTGTAAAATGTCGCTAACTCTTTTCCTCGCGCGCGCGCGTGTGTGTGTGTGTGTGTGTGCAATGATGGACACTGGTGACTCGCGCCCAAACCAAGTAACAGCATTTTCACAGCCCGCAAACTCGCCACAATCGTCTATGTATTCGCGTTATATATTTATGCATTATTATTATTGTTGTTGCTATATTAATTGGTATTGTTATCCAAGTCTAGTGCCTCTTAAGTAACCCTTGGCGCACAATTCGATGAGTTTCTGTACATGCGTAAAAGCATCGACGCTGCTAAAGTTTGCTTCGTTGGAACGCCACGATAATTCTTCTTTTTTGTTCCTTTTATTGGTAGTTTAGATTAGGTTTCAAGGGCGGCACTAGGGCACCGAAAGGCTTTGAGATTTATTCACCGAACACTCTGTCACATCGGTCCATTTTACGGACCCGACACTTATTTGTTTGCAACCTCGTCACCTACACCGTTCCAACATCCTCCTCCGGAAGGACCTACGCTTTCAAGACAGTTATTAAGAAAAGAAAGAAAAATAACAAAATCACTGCATTCTCGATGACGTAAAATAAAACATGGCAGCACCAACATCGCGGTTCTCTCATTCTCCCTTCCATTAAAAAGGGCGATATGTGACATGGACGTGAGACCTGTGTTTATTGTATCGTGTCTTCGTCGCGTGAACATTCATCTTCTTTCCTCCGCTTTATTTATTCGTTACTTTTTGTTAGAAACTCGCTGTCTGATGGTATGCGTGGCTAATAATCAAACGGTTATTCGCGATTCCGTCAACAATGGTTGCAATCGTACGCGCGGTCGCATCTTACGACGACACCGAATTAAGTATCTCTCCATCAGGGCGTTTTTTTTTAAACTACATTCTAGGACAATCGAGAAAAAGACTCTCACCGATTTCATTGCTCGTCGAATGTTGTTCTTCTTTTTTCTCTTTTTTTTTTTTACAAACCTGCCTCGTTCAACCACCCCGCTACGTATTCGATAATAATAAATGATTATTTTCATCACTCGCCATGGCACGATCGCCGTTATAATTCAGTATCGTTATGTATATTACAGTATATAAATAGGTATAGTGTGGACGCAATAACGCCTTTACGAGATTCTCCGAAAGTGTCAATATCCCAATGGTTCGCGTCGTTTTATATTTCTTCGCCCTCGTCTCTCCCTTCGCGTCCTTTTCAGGGACGATAATATGCTGCAAAGTTGCAATTTTGCGTCGTCAAGACGAATGTACGACGATGAAAAGATAAGCTCGGCTGTCTTACTCCCGTCGCAATAATTTTCGTTTTCTCACAATAATCTGATCGGACTTTACTATACCGTTGAAGAAATTACCGGACAAAAAGTGGCACGAGGACAAACAAGCGTTGAGATACGTAAACTTTTCGTTTTTGTTCGCGTCTTGCACGCTCGAACCTGCTGAATAAGCGCGATTTTAATTCTAGGAAGCCCGCCAGTGTGCGCGATCCGTTGCGAGGCAAACAAAAATATATGTAATATCTATGCGTTTATATTTCTCACGCTCGTTTGATCGCTCGCCGAAACAATCGAGCTCTTCGGTAATAATAATATCAACAATAAAATGGATAAAAAATAAATGGCTATCACAACACGTGAAATTGCCATAAGTTTGTAGATGGATAACAGCAGGAGAAAAACAAACAAGTGTGTGGACACACACGCACACACCCTCAAGTATACGGTTCAATAATTATCGCACGCGTTCCCAAAACTATCGGTACACGCCCCTCCCTCTCTCGCCCCACTATCCTAATGTAGGTCTCACTCGGTTTTCGCGTTATTTGGCACGTCTACGTTATGTTTCGCCGCGTAATCGATTCCGTTTATTCCTTATCTTTTTTTCGTCTCCTTCTAGTTGAACGGTGTACGCTGTTGAAAATTGGCCCTGCGCGTGTGTGGCGGGGTAGCGTGATCCCTGAATTAGTCGTCATAAAAAAATACGTCCCACGGTACTTCTTTGGGTTACCAGCAATGTGTGTCTACACGTGAGCGCGCGGGCGCGCGCACGCTCAATACAAAAGTTGTAAGTAGAAAATACAACGATATAATAAGGACTATTATATTACATGATGATCAATAAAAATGATATATATGTATTATTATCGTATGGTAAGTTGGAAGTTAGTTTGCAAAGACTGTAGGAGAAAGTAACTTGGCAAGTTTTCGGGAAAGACGAATTTGGGGATCACGCTCTGGGGTGTCGTGTGTGAGAGTGCGAAGGGCGGGCGCAATTTCGTTTTGGCTTAAGGTGACCTCTCGGTGTCCTTAGCCAATCCAGGGTAGCCATCAGCTGGGCTGTGGCGGTGTAAGCCTCACGAGTAGCCAAGTGTACAGTTTGAGTTTACGCTTGTCGACCAATTCGTATTGGAGATTGCTCAGGCCGTCGGTGGTGAAGCGCTTTTTGCCACTCTTGAGGAACTCGTACCTTCGGGGATTAGCCTTCTCCTTCTTGTGCGTGATCATCTTGTAACGGGCTATGTTGGCCGGATAACGGGATATGTGAAGGCCGCGTGCTTTTATCCGGTTAGCCATGTCATCGTCCTCGCCGCCCCAGCCCCAGAAAACATTGCTGAAACCGTTTACCGAGGCAAAGTCCTCTGTCGTCATGGCCGACACACCGCCAAACAGATCGGGATAGGGCAGTCTGTTTGGGTGTGTGCGGAGCACGAGAGACAGCCTCGATTAGTCACGGTGCCTTATGTTTTTTTTTTCATCCTTGCAATCTTTTATCGCTTTTCAAACAAATGTAATTACTTTTTTTTCGTATGATCGAGAGGGAGCGAAGAACCAAAGTCAAAGATGCTTCTTCGTCCCGGTGTGTCTATATCTATATTTCTCTATCTTTCCCTCTCTCTCTGTCTCTCTCTGTCTCTCTCTCTCTCTCACCTATAATTGAACTTGTCTATAGCTACGGACATGTGTCTCGGCTGCTCGGGACAGGTATAGAGATTCCTGTCGTCCTCGGGCAGTAGGTCGACGTCGTGAAAGATAAAACAGTCAAAGTTTCGTTCCTTCAATGCCTCCACGTATCCGACATTCATCAGCATGGCTCGGTTGAATTGACCGTTGCCTGAAATACAACGAGTCGATGAAACATTTTCTTATCCATATTGGCTACTTTTCCGACGACTGAGCCAACCAAAAAGCCAACAAACAAATCAATCCCCACATAAAAATATATATTGTCATTACTCTTGTATTTGTGCATGTGGCAACGTCATTAAATATCTCGCTAAACCTGGCTACGCGATGGAACATGAATTTAGTATGGCCAACGGGATTCGCGGGAGAAGAAAAAATAATGGGAACGCGCAATTCCGAGTCGACGAATTTTGCTGCTTTTTTGTCATCTCGGTTTGTGTACTCCTCCATTCGCGTATGATACGAAAAAGTGGGTCGTTGGAATGAAAAAATGTCTGACAAGAAGACGGGTTGCTTTATGCATGCTCACGTTTCTAGAGTTGCTGTATCTTGCGCTTTGTGCAATCTCGAGACTTATTCCCGACACGAGTGTACATGAGCACAGAACTTTGGAGAGCGTGCTGGTATACGTATATACAGACATACAAGCTGCTTCATTCGCTGTTCTGGGGACAAAAGCTTGCGGTATGAGAAAAAGTCCGAGTAGCTTATCAATGAGTGCCACCGCAAAAAAAAAGGTAACGACACTGGAATGTTAGGCATGCCGTAATCGAAATGTTCTTCGCTCGATTTTTCTTTTCAAACCATTTCAATGATTCTGTTTGCGCTTCGAGTTCGAGTCCATATCTATCATTACTATTATTTATAATGTACATAATAGTCTTGGTGTCATTTTATTATTCCCGTTATTATATTATCGTTGTTCTCTTTATTGAGAAGAGCACTTAAAATTCCCCGGTGTTCGTTGAGTGGACACAATTTGTAAAAATTAAATAAAGCGATTTCATTTTGTTTCGTTTTCCACGAATCGATCAAATAACGTGTTATCTAATCTGGGACTGGTGCCAAGGACGAGGGCGTTTCATGGATGGGTAGGCGTACTTTTCCCTCTCTTACGGGGTATGAGAATGTTGCGAGCGTGATAATGTACCGCCACCGCCGCTGCGGTCCCATGAGGCAGACGTGGCGTGTGGTTATAGGTACGACGAAACGACAAGTATCTCCGTCATGTCACACGTCGACCAGGAATTCCTCTATTATGCCACTGTCGCACGTGCGTTCGCATTTTAGTTACGGGGACCACGCGATCTATCGAACTTCCAATTATATCGAAATAACACCACGATGTGAAATATTTTTTTTCCTTCAATAAACCGTTCTTTTCGTTTATTCTCGATGTAGCCCCCGTGCGGAATTCACGATAATCCTTAAATGTTCTCCCGAGAGAGCGAGAGAGAGAGAAAGGGAGAGAGAGAGAGAGAGAGATCGTAAATCAGCAAATTATCGTGCTGACCCCGAGATGATCTCCACGTGACTTTAATGAATTGGCTACATCGATAAAACAAATCAAAGAGAAAAAACATGATAGCTGTTGCGAGCAGCGTAAAAGACGCTATTTCGCCATCACCCGTCTAGTGTGTTGTATTATTTTGTATTATAATTGTCATATCATTGTATTATAATGGGATACTATATTTTTTTTTAATGAAAAAAAACCATACGGCGTTTCAAATTTCTCGAATAAACAGAAGAGCAAGTCCGATGTCGGAATTTTTGTTTTTTCGGTGCCACTTGACGACTGCTCTATCGCATATTTGGCTAGTGGGTATTCAGCAAGTATTCGTTTCTGTGGCTAGCCGGAGCAGAAACGAAGCGACAAAGACTAAGAAAAAAAACAAGCCTAGTAGAAACGGATTTAACGAAAATGTCACAAACGGGCTTGTATGCTAATGTATCCGGTAGTTGGCGGAACTTTTGTAATTCGGTAAAAACTTGGGTTTACCGACCTTCCTGCTCGATGACGAATATCTGATAGTCGATCTGTTGCCTCAGTAGAATGGGATGCATATTGTAGAGCAGAATGTGCAAATGTTCGAGTC
This sequence comes from Ophion ellenae, assembly GCA_963210295.1. Classification (NCBI taxonomy): domain Eukaryota; kingdom Metazoa; phylum Arthropoda; class Insecta; order Hymenoptera; family Ichneumonidae; genus Ophion; species Ophion ellenae. The sequence goes on from OY723393.1 coordinate 457,345, forward strand.
GATTGCGAAACGGGATGAGAATGGCAACGCGGTAGCGGGCGATACAATCGTCCGGGCAACCCGCACCACCGGGCTTGACCTGGCCGAACCTCGACGACTCGGTCGCTCCGGAGTTTTCCGGTATGGAAGAGTACACGAGTACCGGCCCAACTGTTGGAAGAAAAAAAACACATTAAAACGAGAAAACAAAAAATACAAATGAATAGCGAAAATAGGTATTTTGCGATTGGGAAAGGGCGCAGCAACGCGTGTTACGGCACACTTCGAGGCAAGAAGCATCGAGCTGGAGGTAAGCTCGAATATTAGGGCGAAATAGCGGTCGTGCATGGGACTCACCGAGATTCGGGGGTACGAGGGGACACGTGCGGAGCCGTGCCGGAAGTTCGGTCGCGTTACTCGCGAGTGTGCCGAAGCTTTTTGACGGGAAGGGGTTTTCCGAGGTTGCGGAAATATTGGTCAGATTTGAGATTTGTACAGCAGTGGCAACGTCTACCGTTCTCGCGGAGGAGACGTTCGCGATTGTCGCGTTGATCGAGCTGCTTGCAGGACCGTATATCGTGAGGCCTCGCGGATGACTGCTGACGTACGAGTTCTCCGAGTACCTGCAACACACACACACACACACACACACGGGCGCGCGCGCGCGCACGGATCATACCTTATCAATTTTTAAATAATTGCCGTGGCTCATTTCCGTTGGCAGTTTTGTTTTATTGCCGTAAGGGCGTGAACCCCCGTCTCGTGGCGTACGCGCGTGTATGAAACCCAAATAGATAGCCCGATTATTTAGCTACAGAGCTGCACGCGGAACTCAATTAGGAGGCATCAAATTTCGCCTTTATTGAGCCAAATTTTCAGCTCTTGTGGACAACGAGGGCCTTTTCGTAATAAGCGGAACAAAATTTCCTATGGCACGGCCACTCGAAGTATGTCCAAAGTAAAAAAGAGGAAAAAAACAATCGACCGTTATGGCGAATAAATGAAAATTGACAAACTCCTGAACTTTCGAACCGCTGTAACGGCGGTGCTATAACAGTTACGTGAATCAAATGGGCGCTTTTGAGAAGGATTTCGATAGACTTGTCGAATGCCGTTGGATTTATCTCGATATCTCAAGTAGCTCTCCCGGAAAGTGAACTTGAAAAATGGCCGAAGAAGGCAAGGTATGAAAAAATTCACCAAAATCGAAAAATTATCTTAGCTGAATGAACTCCAAACGGGATTTTCAAGAGCAAGCGACAACGAAGCGAATGAGCATAGAGTGGACTTCGAAATCGAATCGGAAAATAAATGATCGGCTATTCAGCGAATCAACCTATTTTTGGATGTGCAAAAATCTTCACTTTTAAATATTTTCCCCTTCAAGTCCATTTCTGAGTATTTTTAGCCCCTGAATACGAATTCGCCATTCGATTCCCTCTCCGAAACCCTTAATTTCTATTACAAGTCGTCGAATATGTATGAAAAGCGGTTTTTCGCGTTTAGCCGGCTCAATTTGGAGCTCTCGACGAAAACTCGGTGACATTCGTAATTGGCGAAAAATTTCCCATCGTGTCGACTCTTAAAAAGTAGCAAAAGTCTGGTGCAAAAACGATCCTTTTGTCGATGTTTGCGGGGTCGCGAAAATCGTGAAATTTCAAACAGCCGTGGCTTCGGTCCTATTCGAGTGTCGTAAACCCAATGGTAAGGTTATGAAAAAGATTTTGGCAGACTTGGAGAACACGGAACTGGTATTGGAACCGATATCTCGATCAGTTTTTCCGAAAAGGCCACTTAAAAGATGGCCGTAAAAGCGGCAAAGGGGTATGGAAAAATTCATGAAAATCGATGCTTCGTGTTTGAAATTCCGCGCACGGAAAGGGCCTCGACTCGGAGGAGAATATAACTGACGAGTTTGTTTGGACGAAAAAAATTGTGCATTTTTCATGTGCATTCAAGATCAGTCGGACCCTCAGAATGAGAATTGAGCGCTCGTCCCGCCAAAGATCTCAAGCTCGCACGAAAAATGGAGAATACAGGGTAGCCGGGCGCGAACCAAGCGGGAATGGCAAGACCGAAAGACATGGAAGGCAACAAACACGTACTTGTCTTGCGCAATGAAGAAAAGGGGTAGAGGTGAAAAAAGCGACTGATCGGGCGGTTCTGGCCGAACGCCTCCCCCTCCGTACCTAACGGGGGGGAGGGGGGGGGGGGGGGGGATACGGAGGCTTCGTTCGCAGTTTAGTTTCATTCGCTTTGAGCGAGCGTCGGACCCGTAATAGAATTTCGCGTAATTGGATCACGCGGATCGATGCTTACGGTAAAAAGCAGCCACTGGCGGTGGTTCCCCTGCACACATATATAAATACACGGTATACGCTTAGGTGGCGCCCATATCGGCTGAACTTCCTCCTCCCTTTGCGCTCTCCCTAAATAATCGTTATCCGCGTGTTTCGTCGCTGCAATTTGCCCCCACCTTCTGATCCATTTTATCACGAAATAATCCAACAGTGGCGCTAAGTAAGCGAGTGAAAGGCCCGTGTTGGAGGCTTGACGAAATTCGGGTGAAAATGAAAATTTTCATACGTTTTTGCGACACGTTGACGAACACAAAACATCCGACAGACGGGGGACGGGTCATTCGATCGCGAAAGTTGCCAAATATTTCATTCGATTGGCAAATTGTATCGTCGCGTGAACCGACCTAGTGGCGTTACTGGTGAACATGGTTTCGATGGCGCGACGATCCAGGACCCCGCTGAGCAAATACTGGAGAGCGATGAGGGCTAGTAGGACGCAGGCGAGGGCCTTGTAACGGTGGCCCCGGCGCCACGCTGGCACGCTTCCGGCCCCAATCATTGCATCCAGAAGACACCATAACTTCGTCCTATCGGTGGAAGAACGTCACTCCCCCCGGCCGTTGGTCCAACACCCGCCGTCTTGTTGCTACGTGGCACCGACCAGGGCTCGGTTGTAACCTCGACGACGACGACGACGACGACGACGACGAGTTGGTGTCGCGCTCATCACTCGCGAGCGGACACTTTTGATCCTCCTCTCGAGACGACTCGATCAATCTGGAATAGAAGACAAACAAATAAAAGAGCCACTAAATGAGTGCGATATTTTCTTTTCTCGAATATATAAAAGGGACTTTGTTCCCATGTAGAGATTGACCGTTGGGCCTGGGAAGGGCCTTCACAGTTAGCTTTTCTAGAATATTGGGCCGTGAGTATTTACCAATGAGGTGCCTTTGTACAAATTATAAGAACGGCCCGATATCGGCCAACAGAGCCAACAATTATTGGGCCAATGATTTAATTCACTGTAGCGGCAATGTTGGTGATTGCACTTGGCCCTGTGTGGGCCCTCTTAAAGGGCCTATGTAGAAATTGACCACTGGCTCTACGATGGGCCTTCACAGTTGGTCTATCTAGAAGTTAGTCTATCTAGAATATTGGGCCGTGAGTTTGTTTGGGTTTGTTTGGGTGCGTGATAAATATTCAACCTATATCGGGCCAAGATTGGCCCGAGATTGGTCCTTATGGATACATATTTCATGGAATAACCTTGAAATAAGTTGTGATTTGCGTATATGACAGGTTTCAAAATTGGCATATTTTACTTACTTATGTTGGTTATTTACAAATGCCAATAATAGGCCAAGACTTGATTACAAAAACTGAACTACAAAATATAGACGATTAATATATGACGTGCCAGTTATTCGCCTATTCTGGCACAATATACAGATAATGAATAACCCAAGGCTTAAATAAAATAAAAGCAGGTATGGTCTGACCCACTTAGCCAATGAAGGGCTTAGATTAATTAAATGTAATTTCCAGTATTTTAGCATTGCCAGTTTTAAAATTGGCAAATTTCGATGAACTATCACGGCTGTTTATTGGTTTTAACAGATGGGCCCGGATAGGTTTTAGTAATGGGCTGATATTGTGCCAATTCTCAATTTATAACGGAACAATAATGGGCCAATGTAATTGGCAGTACTTCAGCATCACCAGTTTAAAAATTGGCACATATTGTTTATCTATCATGACTTTTTAATGAATTTAGAAGATGGGCCATGATAGCTTTTAACTATGGGCCGATATTGTGTCGGTTTTCCATTTAGAACGAGACAATAATGAGCCAATGTAATAGCCAGTATTTTAGGATTGCCAGCTTTAGGATTGGCAAATTTAGTTTAACTATCACTGCTGTTTATTGGTTTTGCAAGATGGGCCAGGATAATCTTTAGTAATGGGCCGATATTGTGCCAGTTTTCAGTTTAGAGCCGAACAGTAATGGGCCAATATTATTTCTCTTTTGTTGGCTTACACGATGGTCCCAATATTGGCCTGATCGTAACATTGGGCAACTCATGGCAACCTCTACATGGGTTGGACCGTTATGGAAGTACGTCGCGACATCGGGCTCGATTGTTGACGCACAATTCCTATTCGACTGGAGCGAGTGTTTGCCGGATACAGGTATGCGTTTGTATCGGGACCCACACGTCTTGCGGCGAGGCGACGTGTGACTCTCATCGAACGCGCGGAATGCGACGTATTAAAAATCATTTCCGATAAACTCTCGCCAAACGGGGTTCATTAATATTCAAACGAGAAGACACACTAACACACACAGGTGTCCGTATCGAGCAGTCGCCTCCCAAAAGTTACTCGTGTATCAAGCTCACGCGACGGAAACGCGACACTCCGTCGAGACGCTCCTGTGCAGCTCCTCCATATATTCGTCATATATACACATTCAAAGGAAAATATCATGTCACGATGAAGTTTGCATCGTTGCGAGCCAACAAAAATCCATTCTTCTTAATAACGCAATTTGCCAAAAAAGGCTTCGGGTAATGAAAAAAATAAATAAATTAACGAATCAAAGTTGAAGAAAAAATTTCGTTGCGTTTCATCAATGCAAACTAAATCCCGATGAAATATCGCAGGGCGTTATTTATCAACGATGTCATCGTTATCATTGCCATTATTTGATTTTGTGGCACTTTGGTTTGGTCAAGGGCTTGTTCCGCGCATTGGCGCAAACGTTGCAGGCATTCTCGGCAAGTTTCCGCACAGGAAACTCGGTCGAGGCTCGTGGGGTGGCTGTCGAGTCAGCCACCCCCGCGCCGCATTGCAGTCCCTCCGCCGCCTCCGCCTGCCTTCGTCGCATCTTGCGAGCTCTCAGCCACTAAGTCGAAGCTGCCGAGACCGCGGCAAGCGCGACCGCCTTTGTGCATACGGGTATACGCGGTTAGGGCATCAAAGGCGAAACGGACGAGACGCTCGGAGGTGGGGGGGTTAACTTTAATGAACAAATGGACGCGCGGCGTGGCCGAGATTTCCTTTAAAAGGGAAGACAGAGAGAAAGGATTCTCGCGGCGCTTTAAACACACAAAAAAGTTGGCGAGGAAAATCCTCGAGATGGGAAGGTGCCTTAAGGGGGATACCTTGACGACTGGTTCAAGTTTGTTTCCATTTCTCTTGACTTTGCTTTCTTTACGATTTTTCTTTACATCGCGGCGTCTTTTGGTTCTCTTTTGATTCGACTTTATCTCGGCCCTTTCCCCCCTGGAGTCGACCGATGGGAGGCGCGAATCCGCGGCTGACCAAATACCGACTCTAATCACTGACCGATTCTTTTGCGTCTTTCCTTGTGGGCCGCTCACCCCCCTTCGTAGCAAATATAAGGGCTTATACATACGGCGTATTTTCTACGCGTAGACGACGCAAATACGTCGTGTCCACAGGCCCTAATGAGGAAGGGCCCAAGAAATACGCTTGAGGAAGAAGAAGACAGCTGGGGTGGAGCGGAGAACAAAATCAAAAGAGACGAATCAAGACGGTAAAAGAAAAAGAAAACCCTCGCGGGAGGAGGAAATATGAGCTTTTTCTGTGGCTCTCGTTTGCTTGGAAAAACAGCAAGAGAGGGAGAGAGAGAGAATGAAAATTTGTCATTCTAGGAGATACGGTCTGTTTTGTTACAGCGTCTCGATGCACCTTACCGAGCATGGTATTTGCAAATTCTCTTTGACTCGTCTACACGTACGTTGAATCATCCCATAAACAATGCGGTTTTCTTATACTTTTCCGAGTAGAAATCTTGCTCCAGCTACAATAAATACCTGATCAGGCATCCTTATTTCTATTTCCAGCCTTGATCAAACTTTTAATCAAGCCCTGATCATTTTTTTAAACACAATCCCTGACTTCCGTCTGATCAGGCTAAAAAATCAAGGCCTGATCAGGGTAAAAATCAAGGCCTTATCAGCGTAAAAGATCAAGGCCTGATAAAGCTTAACTTTTCACGGCTTGATCAAAGTGAAAAATCATATGATATTTCAAATTTAACACTTTACAAAAATTTTAGCATAATTAATCCTTTTTTCTTTAGGATCGAATTTTTTTTATTGACCTCATACTTCTAATTCGATAAAACGGGGAACCTATAATTTTGTTTACGGACAAGAGCTCAAAAGAATTCTTTGATGAGAACAAAAATTATAATTCTTGGGTTAGTAGTGTGTGGTAAAGATGAAAAATCTTTTTCTAAAGAAAAACGATTAATTGTTTTGAACATTTTACAAAGCGTCAAATTTATGAATGAGGAGAGTAAAAGAAAATTGGCGAAAATTGGAAATTTTGAAGCTCTTGAGCGTGCGCTAAATATCCATTGACCGACCAGAGCTTTCGCGAGCTCAATCTAAAAATTACAAAGCGTACAATTCAATGGTGAGAAGTGGACGAAAGAAAATCGATTTTTTAATGGAAATTAGAATCGAAGGTCAGTTCGGTGAATGTGATACCATCGGTGCAGGAGAGCCCATACAGCGAAGGCCAACCAAATAATGGTAAGTTGACAGCGTAGTGCAGTTCAGTGAATGTAATGTCCATCCGAAGTGCATTTCCTATGGGCTAACTTGCACCGATGGAATTACTTTCACTGAACTGAACTACGCTGTCAGCTTACCATTATTTGGTTGGCCTACGCTTTTTCTTTTTTTCCTCTGACAAAGGAGACGGACCAAGTAAAAGAAAATAAAAGCGATACACAAAACAAATATAAATGTACTCCAGTGATAGCGCCAACACATGCCAATCCTCAGGAACTTGGAGTCGTTCCTCGCTGAGAGGATCTGTTCCGGATCTGTCAAATGTATCATAATAAAGATTTTAACCCATGCATATCTAATTTGGCGTATAGTTAATTCACAGTCAGATTTAATCCAATTTATATTTATAGATTTAAGAATCGTGTCTTTCAAAAAAATCAATTGTTATACTAACCTGCTGTTGTATTATTTCTTCGCTTTTTCCCTTATTTAGAGCCCGCTATTCACGCAGACGCAGTCGTTGCGCAATTTTTCTTCCGATTGTGTTTGTCCATCTTAATCACAACGTACACGTTATATGTAAAAATGTATAAAGTGATTAATAATATGTCTCGTGCTTCTCTCGTGTCTGTTTATCATTTGACAAGATGAGGTTAGGCAGGTTTTTAGCGCCAAACTGTACAAGTCCAGTTACGTGAGGATTGCTTCAAGTTAGCTGGATCAGGCGAATTGAAGAAAGCTTGATCAGGCAAAGTAAGGCCTCCGTACTACAACGTACTACAAAAGTAAGGCCTCCGTACTACAACGTGATCAGGCGCAGATCAAATATCAGGCCAGCCTGACAATATTCCTATTCGGGTAATGGTACGATCCAATATGTACGAGCGCGTGCATGCTCGCGTTGGGCCGTCTACAGCTCGATACGCAATGATTGATTACTGACCGCGGTGGGTGATGCCGCAAGGCGGGTAACGACCAAAATATCGAAACCGACTAAACACACTTGTGTCGATATAATAATAAAACGCACTCCCGAGAAGAACCTCGAAACTGGCCAGCTCGAGTCATTGCGTGGTTTTTTGTAGTGTCACAGATGACAGCGAGCCCGTAATAAAAATGAACAAAGTGGTAAAACGTGGTTCCTTTCATTCAATGATCGTACGTTCGAGAGGAAGACTTGCCTCGGACGCGATACGAAGCGGATTTCGTGGCAAGTTTTCGCGTCGCGGCTAAGAAAGTATTCGATTTCCGTCGCGCAGCGCTCGGCAACGCAACGACGAATTAGATGGGGAAAAAGCACGGGAAAGTCTCCGAGCGTTGGCAAAAGGGCCTTGCCATTTCCTCAGGCCCTCTACCCATCTCTGCCGAACCGAGATTGACCGGCGCGACTCGAGACGCGGAGAGAGAGAGAGAGAGAGAGACCGGAACCCGAAACGCAGTACACCGCGCGCATTCGACACAATGGGGAAAGAGAAGGAGATTGGTGCAAAGCGGAAACGCCGACATGTAGTTGTTGGAATAAAAAATCAGCCGATGTGAGAGATCGAGAGAGAGAGAGCGACAAAAGAAGAGAGGCAGGAGAAGGATAAGCAAGTTGACGATTTCAACTTTATTCGCTCCTTCAAAATCTGTACAATTTGTTCTTTCTTTTAAATATAACTTTTTCTTCCCCTCCTTTTCGCCGTTATTACCGGACCGTGGTCTCTCTTTCGGACGCAGCAGAATGAAAAAGATAACGGAAAAATCGAGAAAGCGAGAGGGAGAGAAAGAACGATACGAAGGACCAGTTGATGCGATGGTCGCCATGACGATGGCTATCGATCCTCTCGCTCTCCGGACCGCAAGCACCGAAGCTCCGCAATATCCGATGTGTACTTTTTCGCCCTCTCTCTTTCTCTCGCAATGCTCATTTCGGCAGTGTCGCTCGCGTCGTAGCCGCGCTCGTTACCACTTCGTTCTTTTCTTCCGTCTTTCCATCTCCTGCCTTTTCTAGGAGCAAAAACGTTAGGGAAAAGGAGCTTCGTATGGTGTGTATTGTCTCCGTGGATCGCGTAGTTCAAAACGGAGCAACTTTCTGGAAATTCGAAGAAGGAGCTATACTACTTTTGTACGGCGAAGCATTCGGAAAATTAAATTAACCGGACGTTATTTCGTGATGCAGTCGCGACTATACGTGTCGTAGAAATGAGAGAAAAAGTCCGTTACGCGGTCGCAATTAATTGGCTGGATTGCCAACAAATTGGCTATATATTCTTTCGGTCTCATTCTCCGCCGCTCTGGCATGTATACGTACAACGAGCCCGGAAGTGACCGCAGTGGACCAATTAAGCGCGTCAACTTTGCGCACCAAAAGAGAGAGAGAGAGGCGGCGGCGGCGGAAGATACCAAGTCACGCTTAATTGGGCTTGCATTCAGGTCTTGCGGGTAACCCAGTCGGGGCTGGCCAACACAGCTTTCCACTAAATTCCCGCGGCGATGCTTCGAGTGATTTTAACGAAAATTTATAATGTATACTAGGATGGGAAAAAATCGATATTTTTTCTCGTTCGATCTGGTATTCACCGCTTCACAAATTTTATATATATCTATAGGCTGCCATTCTGAGGTGTTTTTTTGAAGGCCGAACCGATTGAGTTTTATGTTTCGGCCGTGATGGGGAAAGCTATAGAAGAGGCTCGTATAAATACGAAAGTTGGCCCTCATTCACCGCGCCGCACGACAAACCGCGTGAAACAACTTTTGCTACGACAGAATTGTACTCACTCGTCATTTATATAGTTACACACACACGCGCGCGCGCGTATATACACGAATGAGGGTAAATAGATTGGAGTACGTAAATTTATATACGCGGAAAGGTCGCGGGCTCGTGGCATCAATTCCACGTGGAATAGCGGTCCTCACTCTCTTTGTATTTCTTCCCATAGCTGGGCGTCGTGCAAACACCGGATGTAGCGGTGCAAACTGCGTTACGCAATATTCACAAATGACACGCGAGCTTTTCGACCTCGCGGTGACATTTTTGAGCAACGTTTTTTCTGTTTTTTTTTCTTCTTTTTGTCCATTTTCCTGTGCACTCTCAGAATGGATATTTTGTTCCTTTCCATCATATCTCAACATTTTAATAACTAATGATAATATTATTGATATAAGTTATAATAACATTTTCACAATGTATCGATTAATAATAATAATAAAATGTGTGTGTGTGTGTGTACGTCGGTGTATTGGGACGGACGTACGCACAACAGAGTTCGCGTCGCGATCGTGAAGCCTGAGAGATCGACTATCGTTACGCAATAGCGGGGCGCTCACTTCTCGCGTAAATTCGCTTCAATGCTGCCTAAACGCGCGAATCGTCACTGGAAAATAAACAACAATACGGACCGGGCGAAGGTGGTGATCGCGATAGAGCGTCGTCGCATCGTCGAGTGAAAATCTCACGCGCAATAAATAAACATGCCAAGAGCAGGGATGGTGGGGAGGTAGAGAACGCTGACGAGACAAAGACGGATATACGATGCGCGTAAGAGAACGGCCAGAGGAAAATCCAAAGTCTCCTCGGGCGGCGGGCTCTCGCGCCGCGAGGCAAGGCCGCCACGAAGAGAGCGCGCGTGCAATCACAATCACACGTATACGCGAGCAGCTACTTCGAGAAGCTTCGCTACCACAAGTTTAACGAGTTCCACGAGAATCGTTTCTCTCTTACCCACTTAGCCAATCGAGAGACGGGGCCCGAATAAATCGGACGACCTCCTGAGAATTCAACACTGTGCGCGCGCGCGTTATGTGTGCAGCGCAAAGCAACTAACGTCGTAAGAATAAGGAAAAGAAGAAGCCGAGCTTCGGTGAGCTCATCGTTGTAGCGAAATCTTGATTTTGTATCTATATAAAGTTGAAAGTTATGCGAATTTATTTTGAAAAATGATAACAATTACTATCACTGGCTCTATTATATATGTGTAATTATAGGCATTTTTGTCATTAACTTATCCATTTATTAATATCACTAACGTGTTGTTCTAATCTTATTTCATTTTTATTATAATAAATATATTTAAATTGTAGATTTACTTATTGTTAGCCATTCTTGCCTCTCGAGCTTAAGAATATGACATGAATTTACAGCGATTACAAAGTTCTCTCCCGGACTACTCTTACGTCTACGCGTTTCTCTCGAAATGTCGTTTTTCAAAACGATGTACACTCTCAAAGGAAGAGTTTTCAAGCTCTCCGTCTCAAATTTTGACACAACATTCTTCATGCCATTCTTCGTCTTGCTGGCGAAGCTTTTTATTTTAATCTTCATATTTTTAAACGAAAAACGGTCGAAAAAATGGGCTAAATTCGAGACTTTTTTGCAAACCGCCGCGCCATTTTGTCAATTTTGATTTAAAAAAGAAAACCTCCATATCAAGATAGCGGCTTTTATACTGATTAATCATCTTTTTAAACATTTTCTTTCACAGAATATTTACGGCCACAACCGTGTACACCCTGAGGTCTTCTTTTTTTCCCAGACATTTTCAACCGTTAAAAAATGCGGAAAAAAATAATAATAAACGTTTAAAAATTCATGTTCTGTTCTTCATGAGTGCTTAGATCTGAAAAAAAAATTCAGACTGATTAGCGTATTTCGACCATCGAAAAAAATCGCGAAAATCAGCTATTTTTCGACTCGTTACACTGTAATGATTCCTTAATGTTCTATTAACAATATTTCGAGATTTCTATTCCGACGCAGTCTGCCTGGATCATTTGATCATTGGGTATTTCACATCGAATTTTTAACCTAGCCTCTAGTCGACCCGAATCTCCAACTTTTCAAAACGTATTCTCCATTCATCTACGCCACTCGGAAGGCTTTTCGTGTGCTGCCCAGTCTGTCTCCATTTGTCTCCGCTTGGACAGATTCTTGGCCATTCCTCGCTATCCATTTTTGGTATGTTTAATATGTGGCCACTCGCTCGCTTCTACCTAGATTGCTGGCCTTCCCGTCGCCTATATATACCATATATATGCCGGCGTGTTGAGACTTGCCCCCATCATCACCTTCCGACCACTCTTTCGCTATCACTTGTCTCGTTAAAATTGCCCTGACTAGTGTGTTCAACAGCAGGTGCCCTCTTCTTTTCACATTGTTCACTCTTGCTTGTTCCATTATTCCCTACGTTACATTTGCCGCTGCTTGTGCTTGACCCTCGAGCATTTTCATTCGGGTGTTTCGAGTACGAATTCTCTTTACCGTGAACCATAATCCCAAATATTTGTACCTACATATTCACTTTCTCAATTTTGTTATATCCACATTTTCCTTCCTTCTCCCGCCTCCCCTAAGAACCACCGCCATCTTTCTCTTACAAGGAACATCACTCAAGTGTCCGCCGTCGATTTTGTTGAAACTCATATATGTGATAAAACATTGAAAACTATTAAACGCGTATTTTTTTTCATCTGCGGAAAAACGGTTTCAAGGGGGGAAAGCATTCCTCGAAGAAAGGCGTGTGGAGGGGTGGCCTTGCAGCTTCAGCTACAAGCCGTCCACCGATCTGAATTAAACAGAAGTAAACTTCCTCTAATATAAGGTGGAAAAACTCCAGGAGCGTTCGTGCCGAGTAGACGCAAGTGTGCTGCCGCGGACGACGGTGGATGCGCCCTTCTATATTTCGTCTTGCTCCGATCTTTTATGTTTCGTAGTCCTACGCGGTAGGGCCCATCGTTGTCGATGCGGAGCGTCGCAGGTACTAAAAATTCACCTTATTGGGCCGGTGGTGAACTTAGTGCTTCTCAAAATGTCCGCGTACCGAAAAAGTTCTCATGCAACACCCAAGGGACTTTCACGGTAGGGAACATTTTTTGGAAACCAACATATTAATTAGGATAAACTTCCGATAAGCGGAAACCTAATTTCGACCTGACATTTGGCATACACCTTCCTTTTAATGTTATAATATATGCCCTAAATGGATTTTTGGCGATACGCCATAGTTTTTGAGATATCGATTTTTGAAAGTTATTTTTTTCATCGCGCGCCTGCTATATCTATAGCTGACGTGCTCAGCTATGACTATACCTATATATCTTATGGCGCTCTCCGCTTTGTGCGGATCTTCGTCTCGTATACCCCTCCCCCCCCCCCCCCCCCCCAAATCCAGCCGCACTGTCGTGTTTGGTGTAATGCCGGTTTTTTGTTTTCACGTTTGATGAAGAATTTATTGGTACCCAAACAAACCCAAACTCGGATATGTGGAATCGTAGGGAGCGTCGAACACTTGGGTGGACGCAAGGTACCTTGGATGGGTGTGTGGAGTCGTGGGTTGCGAAAAAAACACTGAGGTGGGCACAGGGCTCCTCGCATGGGTGCGTGGAATCGCGGGGTGCCCAACAAACTTTGATATGTCGAATCGTGGAGTGAGTAGAACACTGCGGTGGCCGCAGAGCACCTCTTCCATTTTTTTTTCTTCATTTTTCGTTGATTGTTTTTGGTTTTTTTATTCGATTTTTTTTTCGTTCTAAAAATATTAATTTAATTTTTTTGGTTTTTTTTTCCGTTCATTTGTTGATTTTTTCTTCATTTTTTCGTTTTTCTATCTCATTTTTTGTTGTTTTTGGTTATTTTATCATTTTCAATTCGTATCATCCGTATCATAAAGCAAAAGTTGAAGTCCCGAGTCCCGGCACCAGTACAACGTATCCGTAAAAATGAGAATTCGCTATACGAGGTTTAAGGCGTCTGGCCACCTTGGCCGATCGAAAAATGGGTATATTTAAAAAAATAATAATAAACTCCAAAGTATGGGCCGGAATATTTTTATTCTTTTACACAACGTCAGAAAGGGCTTTAAGAACAACGTTAATCAATTTCCGTTCAAAATATTAAAAAATGGCGCCGTTATGCACATTGCCGCGGAGGCCCTCGGCACGATACGCGCGGTCGTTGTCCTAGCTGTTACCCGGTTATGTTACATTTGAAGAAAAAAAATCAGCTCATTCGTGAGTAGTGTAGCTACAATGTAGCGTAGCGGTTTTTTTCGACCATAAAAAAAAATATGGTGAGCCATAATTTCGGTGAAAAATACAAATTTTTTTCTTCGGCTCACCATAATTTTTTTAATGGTCGAAAAAAAACCGCTACGCTACATTGTAGCGACACTACTCACGAATGAGCTGATTTTTTTTTTCAAATGTGACATGACCGGGTAACAGCTAGGACGACCACCGCGCGTATCGTGCGGAGGGCCTCCGCGGCAATGTGCATAACGGCGCCATTTTTAAATATTTTGAACGGAAATTTATTAGCGTTATTCTTAAAGCCCTTTCTGACGTTGTGTAAAAAAAATAAAAATATTCCGGCCCATACTTTCGAGTTATTTTTTTTTAATATGCCCATTTTTCGATCGGCCAAGGTGGCCAGAGACGCCTTAACACCATAAGCGCGCCGGCCGCGGAATCGTTAGAGAGGGGGTTTCTCCGCACAAACTCGACGAAGATCCGCACAAAGCGGAGGGCGCGATCAAACACAGATTTCGACGTAAAACGTGATGATGATTTTCATTTCTGTATACTGGCATTTTCCCTCGTTTTCTCGGCCTTGTTGAGTATGCTTGAATGTAAAACATGTGACAAAGACGTTGTGTTTACCAAGACCGGGATTCAAGGAATCGGCTTTAAAATAAATATTGCTTGCGAGTGCGGTGATCGACAAATAAACTCGTGTAGTTTCATAAACACTGGATTCGAAATCAACCGACGAATCGTGTTTGTGTTGAGATTGCTTGGCGTCGGTCATAATGGCTTGGAACTCTCTTGAGCGCTGTTGGACTTGACATCGAATTTTAGCGCAACGACTTATTATAGACTTCTATCTAATGTTAAAATTGCAGCCAAAGCTGCCGCCGATGTTTGTCTAAAGAAAGCTGGCCAGGAGGAAAAGCAGAGAAATAAAGAGAACGGTTTACCAGAGGACGAGCTAACGGTTTCGGGAGACGGCACCTGGAGTAAGCGTGGCTATAGTTATCTCATCGGCGTTTCTACAGTGATTGGAAAATATACGAGCAAACTTTTAGATTTTTTCGTATCCTCGAAAACGTGCAAAAGTTGCGAAATTATGGCAAAAAGATTGAATTGTGTTGAGTTTGATATATGGTACGAATACGAGCATAGCGAAGAGTGTTCTGCTAATTATGAAGGTAGCTCCGACGGCATGAAAGTTCAAGGCATGATAAAGATTTTTCAAAATTCTATGAAACTCCATTTGGCGAAGTATGCTTACTACATAGGCAACGGAGACTCGAAAACTTTCACAAATTTGTTGCAAGCTAAAACGTACGGAGATTTTATAATTAAAAAAAACTCGAGTGCGTCTTGCATGTTGGAAAGCGACTGTTCCGTCGTTTGAAAAACGTTAAAAAATCGCTGACTGCGATAAAACAATTTAAAAAATCTGAAGAAATGAAAAAAACAAATGGCTCAACAAGAATAGAAGACACCAGTCAAACAACCGCGGAAAAGAAGAAAGGTCAGTCAAGTCCCACCACCACCGCCAGCAAAAACAACCACCGACTTAACTGGAAAAATGATGAAACAAATGTCGATTAATTACAGTTTGGCCATCCAGCGGAATGCAGATTCTAAGGAAAACATGAAAAAAGAAATTTTGGCCGGCTTTTATCATGTTATTTCTACGTACGATGCACCGCGGCATCAGTACTGCAATGCAGACGGGTGCAAGTACCTGCCGGCTCAAACCGATAACAAGCCGTATAAGCACAAACCGGCACTAAGTAAGGAGGTCCAGGAGATGGTAAAACCAGTTTATGAAAAACTATGCGACGACGAATTGATTTCACGGTGCTTAGGAAAGAATACACAAAACAACAACGAGTGCTACAACAAGACGCTTTGGCCGATCGATCCCAAACATACGTTGTTTGTAGGCAAGAAAGTCGTGGAACTGGCTGTTCACATTTCCTTGTCTATTTGTAATGAGGGACGTATGACTCACTTAAAAATGTTGGAAATAATGGGCTGCACTATAGGAATTAGTCCCTACAATTATGTTCGTAAGAAGGACGAAGAGAGGATTGCGATGGCTGAAAAAGCTAGCAAGGCGGCAACCAATGAAGGGTGTTTGGCAAAAAAAGAAGCCCACCAGGAGTTGGAGCAGGCTGAACAGGACTCAGGCGTACTTTCATACAGTACAGGGATTGCGGATTAATCAATTGAAGGTAATAAAACTTCACATATTCCGAGAAATATAGAAAAGAATACGTACAAAAGTTTAAACGCGTTTTTCTCAAAACGACGTTTTTCGCATGGCGGACAGTTAATCTCCGGATTCACTGGACCGATCATCACCGGGCTTTTTTCATTTGTTTATTTAGGTGTTTTGCGCAGGAATCACTTTATTGAACAGTATTGCATATCACAGGAACCACTTTATTGCAAAAAAAGTTATCAACAAAAAATTTGGCAACACAAAGAAGATTTAAAAAAGGTGGTTTTTTTGTTTCTTTGGGTTTTACTTTTTTGCATATCGGTGGTTGATTCCTGTGTAAAAAACCTTCATATTTAACGTGCTTTTTCATGATGTTGTTTCAGACCTCCCAATCCGGAGATTATCTGTCCGCCATGGGGCTACTTTTTTTTTCGAGGACCGTACTTTGGCGCCCTCTACCAATCACGGACAAAATGACCAGTCAAGGACTCGGGTTGTTCTTTATTCTCCATAAAATGCCTAGTGTTTAAAAAAAAACATGGTGATAGCTAATAAAGAAGCTGAGATAATCTTATTTGAAAATTTGATTTTTTGGCCTTCTAATAGGTACTAGTACCTTAAGGGATATCTTGTAATATTAAAAGGAAGGTGTATGCCAAATTTCAGGTCGAAATTCGGTTTCCGCTTTTCGGAAGTACACCCCTTGAATGCATCCAATAAAGCCAGCAATAATCGTAATAGTGAATGTTATTTTCTAATGCTTGTGTGGTGTGTGTGTGCGTGTGTGTGTGCGTGTGCGTGCGTGCGTGCGTGCGTGCGTGTGTGTGTGTGAATGTCAACAATTTGACACAAATTTGCCCAAGAGATCGTGTTTCTTTAAATAAATTAAAAAAAATGATCGCCATGGTAAAGATTTTCAATCTGTTGCTGATCGTTTTTCCTTTTCTTGGATTGCGAGGTAAATATAAGTGAAAGTGGTATAGTAGAAAAAATGAAGTATGCTCCAGGAGATAGAAGAAAAATCGCAAGATCGAAGGGACAGTCAGATTGAAGAAGAAAGCGCGCGCGGACGCCGCGAGGTACCGAGATTTATTGGCTCGCGCGATAAAATAATGATACACGACAACTGACCTGGTCCAACGAGCGAACGCGTGTACACGACCGGTTTTCCGAGCACTCTCCGTTCCGCCACCCGCTCACCCTTCTCCACCTCACAGCTGAGCTCTACACTCCTCCCTTTGCCTCTCGCACTGGTGCTCGCTCGCCAACCCTTGTACCCAACTCTCAGCCGGGACCAAAAGTGTCTCGGATCACGGCCGCGTGTGCCACCGAGTAAGCGGCCTTGCTGTCTTTTTTCCCCTTTCGTCACACCGCTCAAAGAATAATGGATAAAAGCTTTACGATGTTTCGAAAATTGAGCCAACTACGCTTTGCCATTGCGTCGATCGCGTACGATTCTTATTTTTTACGCGGAATATATTCACGCTCCCCCTCCCCTCCCGTCGACAATACGCATTTTGAACTACAGAGATGCAACACAGAGCTGCCGAGAGAGAATTAATCTTCACGCGTCTTCACTGTGTGATTCACGTGCTGCGGATAGTTGGCGGCAAAATGAAATAAAAGAGCGTCACTGCGTGAGGACGTTCGCCACTCTCCTACAATACAAACACGGACACACCGAATGCAGACGTAATCGCGGTATGTTTTTGTGCGGGAGACGGCACGAGAGTTCTTCTTTCATTGGGTGCGCGTAGACTCGTCAAGAGCCGGCCGATCGATACGAACGAACCCAATCAAGCACTGTGCCGCGCGGAATCTCGGCTGCGACTGTTCACTTGACAGCCGCGCGGCCGGTGAGAGAGAGAGAGAGAGAGAGAGAGAGAGAGAGAGAGAGAGAGAGAGAGAGAGAGAGCGCGGTGGGGGGAAGAGAGAGCGCGCGGGCGCCTTTCTATTCTCCCTGTTTGCCCGTGGAAGCCGCGCGCGAGACCCCAGCGCCACCAGCCTACCGCGTGCGCCGCAACTCGACTCACATTTGCATATACGTGCGAAGCACGCACGTACGCCACGAAGGTACACAAGCTGTCTCGTTCAAAATCTTGATAAAATCGCACAATGTACGCGTTGCGATAAATTGTTTTTGCAATCCCTGCCCCGAAAGTGCGTTTTTCGATAGGTGCTTAGCGTGCGGAAGGTGGCTTCTTTTTCAACGATGCTTACTTTGCCGCACTAGTGTCGAAATGTGAGACTTCCCCGCACTACTAAGGAAAAAAATCTATTTATACCTCATTTCACCGCATTGATTCACGAAAAAACGGTTTTTTTTTTACAGTTGATAGTTTTTTTGTTATACGGTTTTGGACCGATTGAACAAATTTGAATGTAGCGAAATTCATGTGACATCAACTTATCGCAGTTGTATTTCAATATAATTGTTATTGGGTTTGTTGAATCTCAAATCCCACTTTCGAGACTGTCATGACAAAAAATAATGTATGGGACATGTGCGAAAAAAACGAATTACATCGTGCGTAAGTTGCCGAATTCGCCTCGATTTACGGTGCATTCCTCACTCGTACTCTAATCGTCTGAGATGCACCATAAGCCTTCGGCTCATGCGACAACTTCACGCGCGATGAAATTCGTTGTGTTCCCGCACTTGTAGCATAAATTACTATTTCGGGTAAAAGTTGTCTGGCTTTGCGGCTCTCAATTATTTTTTCGCCTGTGGTAGTTATCTGTAGGACTCGGAAAAGCTTGCGAGATAGGCTATAAAAATATCCAACGACAAACGTAGATAAAACTTTAATTCGACAGATTTGTGTGGACAATGCCATATTATTCGAGGCTGCCGTACTGCTCGGAGACTTCGGCCGGAACGGCCTGTGCATCGACGTACAAACGCACGGACGATCAAGTCCGAGTTTGTGTGCGCTAGCGCACACGTTTCTTCCAATCGCCGCGAACGTCGCCACTTGCGAGCGTAGCGATCCTCCTTTGCCACGTTTTACCCGCGGTTCCTCTTGACGCTTCATTAAAATCGTTTAATCTATATTTTCTGATTTTCTCCTATCCTACGTGCACTGAGCCTCGATACGGAAAGAAGAAAAAAAAACATCTTCGAAAATTGTATTAGTGACCGAGCAGTCCACCAATTTGCCGCTTACACGCCAAAAGATGCCGCTTCCCCATTCTCATGGCATCGTCAAGGAAAACTGGTGTGCGATTTTTGTCCTCCTTTCTGCACGACGAGCGCGTAATGGCCCAAAATCGATATTCAATTGATGGGAGCGCGGTGGGGAAGCCGGGTCGGGAGACTTCCGGTTGGGGAGGGGGACACGACACCGCAACGGTAATTGGAGGGGCACGGGATAGCGACCACGTGCGCGCCATATATACCGATATGTTTTTGTATCGCGGTCACCGGACCGAGGCAAAGGACGTCGAAAATCGCGAGGACAACATTTCGCGACACTATTTGAATATTATTCAAATGCAGTGTAGGATGAAATTTCGGTAGAAAAGAGAGAAGGAAAGTTTTCATAGCTTGATGCATCTTTGAGCGTTTCCTCAACGTCCCGATGGACACGCGACGTAGCCTCTCCCGCAGGGACTAAGAGCGTCTCAAGATGGCCGCCCTATTACAGATACTCAAAACCCCTCGAGCACTCATCGATTCGTGCACGATCGACCGCGTAACGAAGCATTGTTTCGATCTTTCAACGAGATCTTATAATCACGGGCGGTCGTAACGACTCGATTTCTCGCTCGAAGCTCGTAAACGCGGTCCGGACATGTTACTCCTCCTCGGCTGCTCGGCCAACTCGCAAAACCGTGCTTTTCTTCCTTTCGTTGGCGCAACACTACGAAAAGTAAATAAAAAAACAAACACCGTCAGGGTAGCGACAAGTTCCGGGTGTGGTTGATTGGCCGCTTTAACGTCAGTCGTTCACTCCTATGTACGCACTTTCCTTCTCATCCATTTTTGCGACGATTAAACTTCAATATTTAAATAAAGCCATTTGTTATTTATCGACAAAAAAGGAGAGAAAGTCGATTGGCGCACGCGCGACATTAGCGCCGTATCTCGAAACGGGCACTAGTGGCCGCGGTATGTACCAAACAGGACGGTACTTCCTGTTCCTCCCGCGATAGAAGCAGTAGCGTATCATGGCGGTGGTGCGTCCAACGAATTTCTCAAAGTGCCCTGTGATCGAGGAAAGAATATCGCCATCGTTCTTATCAATGTTTCGCGAGATTCCAGTTGCGCGTGATAATTTCGCGTGAAACACGTACCTTTTTCGAGCGATCCTCTTTGCCAAATCTAGTCGCGATCTTTTAACGAAATTTTATAAGCGGGCCTTCTGGACGTTTCTCCTGAGGAAGATCGCCCAACCCGCGAAAAAGCAAACGAGTGTATTTTTTTCTCCTTTCAACCGCACAACTCGTCGCTCGACCGCTGCGCCGGTCGCTCGTCCGCTTTGTCACTCGTTCGCGCGTTCTTGTCTATTCATCCATTTTTTCGGCGGTCAAACAAAAATATTTCGCGACTGTAAAATGGTGACGAGACAACTTGTTTAAACTCCGAATACAAGTTAACGAAAATACAAAGACGTAGAAAAAGTTGATCGCAGCGCCCGACACTAGCGCCGTACCGCGAAACGGGCACGGCGGCGGCCGGCCTACCAAAAACAGGACTGTACTTCCTGTTTCTCCCTCGTGAGAGAAGAAGAGTATTAGGCCGGGTCTACACTATACGGTTCTACCGGAGCGCTTTGTCGGCTCTATCGTCTATGCATAGTTTAAGACTTTCATTACACTATAGATCCGGCAAAAACGATCAATCTTCAGTTTCGTGCGGTCGGGAATTAAAAGTCGCGATAGTTTTTGTTTGTCTATATTATTTCGTATATTGGCGAGAGGCACGAAAGAATATGGTGGTGTCACCGCATCGTTCGTGAAGATCGCGCGGCAACGCGCAAGCGAATAATCGATTAAGGTAACAGCGACGGACTCGAGCGAATCCCGATATTAACATGGCGGTGAGTCTTTATTGCGCAAATAAAATCAACACGCTTTGCGCTGCGCCCAAATATTTATCTCGTATAAGCTTTAGCACGGCGATTGTCCGTAAAGATTTCCCCGCGGCTCGGGCTACACCAGAGAGCGCGGTATTCGTCTATACGGCGAGAGAGAGAGAGAGAGAGAGATTTGATTTGATTGGTTTCAACATACCCTAGCAAGCTATGGGGCACATGCAGAAGTATACGAACGGTGAGTTGAAAACAATTATGATATAATAATAATATGCGCAATTACATCTAAGTTATAGCTAAGCAAATCGGCAAAATACAAAGAGCGAGAGAGAGAGGGGGGGAGGGAGGGAGGGAGAGAGAAAGAGAGAGAGAGAGAGAGAGAGAGAGAGAGAGAGAGAGAGAGAGAGAGAGAGAGAGAGAGAGAGAGACGTAGATGTGATAAAAGCGGGTACGAAGCGGTGCATATCCGATTACCACCGATTCTACCCGGTGATACGCGCTTTGACACACGCCGTAGTGGAAAAGTCACGCGATTACGAGGGTATACGCGTGCATTTGTATATATGTATAACCGTATTTCGAGATTAATACCGTTAGCCGGTCATAATAGGTGCCTCGTGCCTCATCGTCACCGTCGTCACGAAAAATATAAACGCGTCCTCGTCTCTGTTGCTTATCTATATCCATGCACGAGCTCTCGTAGCTTCGATTAAGGATGCAACTTAATAACGATTATTATTTATAATAGGCACGTTGACGTTGGAATATTACTTAACGCGATGGCCCGCGCGTACCGTCTCGAGAAAATTTGTTCCATTTTTTTACGACCAAACTCGCTATTATCGCCACGCTACGCGTATTAACCGTATCTCTCTCCCATCGTAGTTACTTATCTTGCTCTACTTTTTTTTTCTTCGCTCGACGTCAGTTTCGACCTCGGTCGTTCGTGTACCGCCGCGAGCTTTTTTGTCATACTTTTTCCTCTTTCGTGTCAGCTCCCTGTCCATATTTATGGTCACCAGAGGTCGTCTCGACGCCCAACTCGCGTCATTGCTAATTGTATTTGTACACCGATCCACACATACTTACATAGGTACCTATACACATACACACACTTGTTGTCATTGCTATTATTATTATTATTTTGAGTATTGTGCTTCGTACTTGGATTAATGCTTTATTTCTTGACACCGAATAATAACAATAATTATTTGACAAAATCGAAATACGCATTTTCGGTATGCAGCATTGTAGAATGTGTGTGTGTGTGTGTGTGTGTGTGTGTGTGCGCGCGTGCGTGCGTGCGTGCGTGCGTGTGTGTGTGTTTATACACGTGTTTAGTCGCCGGATACCTTTAGTAGGAACGGTGTCGGACGTCTGTCTCTACTCCTCGCACTGCGTTACCTACTCTTCTTATTGTTAGATACGTTGAAATCAACTTGACGTCTTTTGGTCAATAAAAGGATTGCTTTAATTTTGATGTACCGGGTATCGCTCAATATCCAACAATATCCGGTCGGAACGTTGCAGCTTGACGGCACAGTCTCGTGGAACATTTTATATGTATTATATTTTATATACAAATATATAATCCAATGGGGAGAAATAAAAATATCACCAGAAGTACAATCTAAAAAGTTTGAAGTACGCCGAAAGTCATTTATTTATTCATTTATTGAATACGAATTTAATACGAAGCGGAAACCGAATTTCGATCTGAAATTTTGCACGGACCTTCCTTCTAATATTTTAAGACAACCCCTAATGGGATTTTTGCCGAGTCGCAATAGTTTTCGAGATATTGAACTTTAAAGTTATTTATTTGAACGCGCGTTGACTATATCTATATCTGCTACGTCTCCGTTCTCGCTATACCTATTTATGTTATCGCGCTCTCTGTTTTGTGCGATTCTTCATCTAGTCTTCGCGGTAACTCGCCCCCTCCCCCTTGCGCCTGCCCGTATTGCCATCGCTTTTCGAAGTTGGTGTAACGCTGAGATGAAGATCAGAGAATGCGTTTATGGTGTGTATGGAGAGTGTGTTGATGTTATAGAACTGTGCGATGCGTCCACCTCGTGTGGGCACTGGGCACCTCGCGTATATATATATATATATATATATATATATATATATATATATATATATTCCGACACTTTTTCGCGTGACACATGCCGTAGCAAAATTTGCAGTCCGCAGGAAGGGTAGCATTTTATTGCTTTTTAAGCCTCAGATTCAACTCCGTTATTGAAAGATTGCTTTCCAAATTTTCCACAATTATTCGCCTGTTAAAATAATGACGCCCTATGCCTTTCGTGGAAATATAAATAAATACCCTACATTATGCATAATTTTGGTTCACTTATAGTGTAAGTAACGTAAAAATTGAAAAGAAGCCGAAGAAAAAAAAGTTTCCGTACGGGGACTCGAACGTGCTACCCTCGGATAAGGAATTCGAACTCTTGCCGTTGCGCAAACCACTGCTCGAAAATTAAGCCAACATAAAAGACTTATGTACTGACCGGTCCGCGAGAAAAAATTCATTTCCTATACGCTTGGCCAGAGTTCCCACTTGCGTCACTTTCATTTCTCGTCAAGTCCTACATATACAGTGAATCCGGCCGAAATCGGCAATGACGAGTAGTTGACCTCCCCTTGTACACGTAGTTCCATCGAGCGATTGGCTCATGGTTGGCTAAGCAACTTGAGTTGCAGATGACGTTGCGAATGAAAACATCTTCAAGTCGGTATCTCGCGATGACCGAGCCGCACTGGCCGGAATAAATGATCGGACAAAAAATTAAAGGTTATGTAATTCTATGCGCCTATCGCTCTCTATGCGAACGCAATTAAGTAATTGATCCGATAATGTTATTTGCTCTTGTTAATCCACTAATTTTTCGATAAACTAACACTGTGTATTGTACAATATGTAGACGATACGAAAGCCCACAAATTTAACAAGTAGAACTAGCTCAGTGGACAACGCCACAGCTCATCACTCAGAGGTCCCGGGATCGAAAGCACCTTACGGCGTGTAAGCGCACTCAGAAAAAAGATTTATTAAGGACAAAAATGTTTGTCTCCCGCCGAATAAGTTTTCTTATTCGTATGTCGGCCTACTATGATTTTATTAACAGCTAAGAAAATGTTTTATCTAAGTTTATGTTTAAGATTTACTGAGAATTTTTCTTAGCATCTAATAGGGATATTTAAGTTAGAAGAAATAGGTGTTTTATACCCGACCAATGAAGTTTTTCTTAACATCTAATAGGATTCTTCATAATCCCCCAGCTGGTTTTTTTTGAGGAATTATGTAATTTCGTTTCTCATTATTTTCTCACTTGAACGTTTTTTTTCTCACTTTATATTCTTACTTACACTTTAATCCTTCCTCACTTTCGAGTTTCTCACTTCCGAAACGCCACACTGACACTTGTGCCAAAAGCATTGGCATACGAAGAAGCTACATGGTAAGCGTATGCGTGAGCTACATCTGACGAGCGGCTTGCTGTCGGGACCGTCGCGTTGAAGGCCAAAGTGCGCATACGCGCATTAGTATCATAGTCGCTAAATAAGAGGTTTTCGTGATTGGAAAGTAGCATTTATTTGATTTGAGGAAATATCTATTCAAATGTTCTATTTTAAATATGGCTTTTGATTGATGTGAAAAATCGACACGTAAAAAAAACATATTTAGTGACGCCGAATAGATGCTGGAGTTACAATCACATAAAAACTGTCTCCATACGAGTAAACATTTATTAATTTCTAATAAATTATGTTCTAATGTGCCAATTTATTAAAACATAATAAATCTTTTTTCTGAGTGCCTTTGTCTGATACAATTTAAATTTGAACCATTAATATATTTGAAGCGCAAATACCATAATCTTAATTAATGACAACGAAAAATATCCTAAAAGGGTGCTTTTCCTAAAATTATGTCCTCATGATGATGAATATCCTAAAATGATGTAAATAACGTGCAAAGAAAAAATTCAAGAATATTTAAAATATAGTTGAAATATATTTCAAGGATATTTTAAACGGAATATGAAGATATATCGTGTATATTGCATGTAGTTGAAATACAATTAAAGTATATTTGAAATATAGTTCGAATAAATTTAACATATATTTGTAGTATATTTTTAATATAATTTGAATATATGTAATTGCATATCCAACATATATTTTTTATACATTCTGAAGATCTAATTTGGCCCAAGAGTTTGATATCGCGAATATATTTTGAATGCATTTACCGTATATATTGCATATATCTAATCTATATCTAAGATGTTCAATACATATCTGAAATATATTTTACATCTATTTTTAATATATCGAAAAATATATATTTACATATATTTTATTTCCGTGTGGGCATAGCGTATGGTGGGGGAGAACATCCGCGTAGGCTAGGCGAAAATCCGCACAAGGCGGAGAACGCGATAACTTATCTAGGTATAGCCAGAACTGATGAGAGACGTTACGAAGCAGATGGAGATACAGTCGGCGGTGGTAAAATAATTGATTTTGAAATTCCATATCTCGAAAACTATTGCGCGTCGCCAAAAATCCCTTTGGGAGTTGTCCTAAAATATTAAAAGGGAAGTCTGTCCAAAATTTCAGTTCGGCGGGGGGGGGGGGGGGTGTTCGGAACCTTACCCAGGATTTTTGGCGACGCGCCATAATTTTCGAGATACCGATTTTTGTAAATGATTGTTTTCCGCGCTCCTACTACATGTATATCTGCTACGTCTCACATAAGTTCTGGCTATACCTATATTTGTTATCGCGCTCTCCGCTTTGTGTGGATCTTCGTCAAGTTCAGGCGGTAGAAATCCTCCCTCCATTGCTGCAGCCGCCGCACATAGGGGTATTTCGCCAATCTAGACGGTCAAAATTATTTCTTTCGATTTTTTTTAATTTATTTTACTCACTAATTGACTTGAAGCTATGGAAAGTGTTGTGTGGTGAATAAAGTGTCCTAAATGATTAGGTTTTATAGAAAAAAATTATAAAACTATCTTGGGAACTTAAATTTCCATTTTTCTCTGAAACTGAATTCAATATAATTCATATAACTAAGATGATGAGTGCCATGGCTCTCCTTCATCCTGTTCACCCTCTGTGTCTTTAGGAACCTCCTCCGAATCTGAATCTGACAAGGAACATCACTCAAGTGTCCGGCGCCGATTTTGTTGAAACTCATATACGTGATAAAGCATTGAAAACTATTAGACACGTATTTTTCTTAACTGCGAAAAACGTTTTTAAGGGCGGAAACGACCCCTCAGATTTTCATCGCTTTACTCTAGAAGAATTTTGGTTTTGTTTCATTCAGATCGCTGGACTGCTTGTGGGTGAAACTTCAAAACTACCCCTCGATACGCCTTTCTTTGAGGGGTGGTTTCCCCCCTTGGAACCGATTTTCCGCTGATAAAAAACAATTTCTGTCTAATAGTTCTTAATGCTTTATCACATATATGTGTTTCAACAAAATCGGCGGCGGACAATTGAGTGATGTTCCTTGTGATTATCTTCATAGTCAGGCTCATCGGGAATCATCAATTCAATTGCATTCTTCGTAAACGGCATGGATTTTTTTTTTGGGATTGGCCTCATGCTAGTGATCAGCCAGTTGGAATTTAGTAATAGCCTGTTTATTCTATCAAGGTTACACTCCGCCCGAATATAAATTCTCTATTCTTTTCATTATCACGGTTGTTCACCCGTGACTCGAAAATGTGCGGATAAGGATGGCTGATTCGATGATGATTATATTGTACAAATTATCATCTCGCAATAACAATTGAAATAATGACGGGAACGAACCGGAAAATACAACAAAAAGCTTTTTATGCGTAAAAATCCGGTAGAACAATTAACAATTCGGATTTTTTTTTTAAATGACAAAAAAACACAACCAGTTGTCCTGTATATTATTTCCATTTGATAGTTTTTAAAATGTTATTTTGTACTTGCTTGTAATTATTCAATTTTTTATTTATTTCTATTTCATGATTATAATTTTCTAACTATAACGCAATTAACCCTAGAGCCCCAACGTAGTTTTTAGGACCTGTAAACCTCAACCATAGGTCGTTCCCGCCGGTCACTCATTTCACTATCCCATCACATAAGTGTGCGGAAAAATCTGAAGAAAAATCATGATTCTTCTTCGGACTTTTAACTAAATGATAAAAAAATCCATGGCAGAAAAAAACATTTTCAAATATTTGTTTGCAAAATTCAGACCGCGTAGGCATTTTACACTAGAAAAAAATTACATCTCACATTTTTATTTGTTTAAAAGAAATAACCAACTGTATTTACCAGTTAAGATGCCATACTTTCCGAAAAAAATTTGACGGTAAAAATTAGATATTTATTTTGCAATTCGAAAAATGCTACTTTCAAGACCGGCATATATGCTCTATAAAGGAGTGAAAAATGTGGACAAATGTATACGCTTACAAAATTATATTTTGTTAAATGATTTATTGTTTTTTTTTAGCAGAAACGTGGCGTATTGCAATGTCAGTAGGAAAAAAAGAAGAAACATAATAAGGATAGATTAACAATAATTAGAAACAATCGTGGCAAACATGGATGGTTCGATGTCATCATCCTCTTCCGTTTACAATTCTTATAAAACAGCTCAATCCTTTTGTATTTCGATTTTATCCCATTTATTTCGGGGCACGGGATACTCGTATGTGAATGGATGAAACAATCAATTCCTATCTCTCGCACTCCTCGTGACTCGAAGCGGGGGGGGGGGGGGGGGTATAGACTCAAGCGCATATGGCATCGCAGGACAGTTCATATACGCCCCTTACGGGACGACGAAAAGGTGGGGAGTAACAGGTTTTCATGGGGATCGGTATGTATGCTTTTGCGCGCGTTCGTCTTTTCTCGATTCTCGATCACACGACTCAATTTTACGCCTCGTTCCGCCATACACACGTTACAAAATTCGATGAGGCGGAAAGAAAAAACGCTTTGGAATAAAAGGGGAATGGTTTGTCAAAGTGAAAATAAAAACAGGGACGTTAATGCCGCGCAGCTTGATTTATTTATTTTACGAATGATATTCGTTTGGCTTTAATTGATCAATGGATTGAAAGGAGCATCGACCATAACGTCATGATTGTCATTGCCTGGACGCAGGCAATAATTATTTCTAATATAGTACGAGTAGTGTGCGGCCGTGTTGATGAATACGTATTGTTGAGGAATAGGCTTCGATTCGGCCAATGAGGGTTTCCAAGGTCGTGATGAAAAAAGGTTTTTCTATTACGTTTCGATCCTTGGTTCGGATCCTCTTCAGAAATTTTATTCGTTCTGAATATTGTCGATATTTCCATTTCTTTTTTGGTTTGTGCTTGGAAGATGATAAGCATGGATAGTCTTTATGTTGGTCAAATACTATCTCATGAAGTGAGTCGGAGGATTGAATTGATTCGGACCCTTTGTTTCAATCGACTGAGAGAATTTATCGTTTTTTGACGATTTCTATTATCAATTGAAATTTCAGATTTTTAAAAAATAAAAATAACTATATCTTCGCGGCACTCGTAACCGCAATTCTCTCAATCGATTGAAACAAAGGGTCCGAATCAATTCAATCCTCCGATTCACCTCATAAGATAGTATTTGACCAACATAAATACTATCCTTGCTTATCATCTTCCAAGCACAAACCAAAAAAAAACTGGAAATATCGACAATATTCAGACCAAATAAAATTTCTGAACATTATCCGAACCAAGGATCGAAACGTAACAGAAAAACTTTTTTCCATCACGACCTTGGAAACTCTCATTGGCCGAATCGAAGCCGATTCCTCAGCAATAAATAATTATTTCCTTTTTTTCTTCTCGCTATCGTGGAAAATAATATTGAACGAGTTACGAAACAATGATTTGATTCTTTGTGTCGTGGAAAATTTGCACCTTCGCGACCCAACGACTATTGACAAGTGCGCGCGCGCGTGTGTTTGTTTGTGCATGCGTATATATATATATATATATATATATATATATATATATATATATATATATATATATATATATATATATATATATATATATATATATGCATTATAATCTATTATTTCATAATCTAACGTTTTCGGTAACTCACGTTTCTCATTGTTTTCTCGATTACCATCGCCGTGACGAATGATTACTCGTCAATGATCGTATCGACGCCGCACCGCGTGAATACATTCTTGTCCCGTAGTCAATCGTTATGTCGAACAAGCTCTCGTTGGCCTTCTCCTCCGCCTTTGATTTTCCCCGTTCTCTCGTGATCCGTAATAGCGCAACATTTCGCGAAACAAATTGGCCTTGTTGCCGATTTCCCATCGGCCACAAAGAGAGAAAGTGAGAAGTAGGAAAAAGAGGGACCACTTTCTTGTGGGACAAGAGAACAAGTGAAAAAGATAGAAAGAAAATAGGAAGATAAAATGACACACGCAATGTACAGTGGAAGCAAGCGCGCGTGTTTTCGTAGAGTCGTTTACTGTTTGGAGAACAAAAGACGAGGAGCGGCGACCGTGTCCACGCACTAAAAACGCGTCGCAGGATGGATAACAGTCGATTGGCGCAGGGCGCAAGAGGAGAAACGATACGCGACGTTGGACCTCGTGCTTTATTATTTGTCTATCGTTGGACTTGTTATTGTTTGGTTTCGCGAATTTACGTACTGGACGTCACGGAGCGGAAGCAGCTTGTCCGTCGTTGCGTACACGCGTTCGCGGCATTGCTCTCGAGAGGTACAACCAGTCCTGACGAGAACATTTGGAAGCAACAACAGCCGTACGAGTGCCCCAGCAGTTAGAACCTCTCGGGGCTGCTCGATTTTACCAAGCTTCTATACGCCCCCCCCCCCCCCCCCACCCCCACACACGTATAGACGTAATATCGATTGCCCAATGCCGCGGTAGGAGGGTCTTGATCCCGAGCCCCCTTCATCCATGTGCACATAGAACATGGGCATCGTTGACAACGTGTGTATAAGCGGCCGATGCACCGCGAGTGAAAAGAGGCATAGGAACAAGC